>VZZY01004247.1:0-24163 GCA_013400335.1 Eurystomus gularis
AAAAAAAAAAAAGGAAGAAGAGAATCTTGCTATGCACAAGGTAACCCATATTCACTTAGCTACTAAACAAATTACTATTGCTAAAATCAAGACATTTGCCCATCTATCAGTCCAGGTCTTTCTGGAAACTATAAGAGCACAGAGCCTCAGGGGTCTTCTTAGAGACACAGTTGCACTAGAGTTCCCCTTCCCTGAGCTGATGAAGAGTGCTGAGTACTTTGTACTGTTCTGTGAGACCAGTTCACACTTCTCTTTCCTTTCCTGGTCTTTACTTGTTTATAGAGACAAAGAAGAGTATCTGGGTTACTCATCCATCCTGTCCCTTCCAGTATAATCCACATATGATCTATTTAGTCCCACAGGGGATGAATTTAGTAAGACTGCACAGCTGTGAGAATATAGGCATTACTCCTCACTATTGTCTCCCTCTTTGGCTTGCTGCAAAAATTTCAGAGAAGCAGAAGGAATTCTCTAATGCTAGCTAATGCTAATACCTGTAACTAGCATATGGTTTTGTGTTTTCTTTGTTAAATAAACACATCAACCCTGTGTCTCTTTAAATGCCTCTCTGTGAGACGGCGCTAATTCACTTACTTGTATGTTAGAAGAGCACACTGGTGTGCTAATAACAAATTAGCATATGAATACCAGTTAGATGATAAGATATTAACATAAAATGAATTGCGAAAATCTGGAATGCAAAAAAAAAATTGCCTTGTGCTTTAAAGTTTCAAGATTACATTAAAATGTAATCCTAAAACTAAAATGGCACACAGTTTCATTATATGTCAGCTTCCTTTTTACCTTGCAGTATAGTAACACTGTCCAGCATTCCCGAATAGTACACTAGGGTGACTGCAGGTATGGAAAGAGTAGGAAGTTCACAGAGCATGCATTTAACTCTAACTGGTGTGAGAAATCGGTACTTTTACAAAAGCAAGCAGAAATGAAGAATAGAAGAATGGGATTGCCCTCTCATAGCACAAAGACAACTTACTTGCTTTCTATCTCACTTTAATGTGCAAATCAATCCTCAAGCTGTTCTTTGCAAAATAATGAAAAACATGTTTTGTAAAACAGAGTCACTAAAAGAATTAACGGTAAAAGTAAAGTGTTTCACAGAAACAGAGCAAATGCCTGCGGTTCAAGAAAATATGACAGTACTTTTTACAGGCAGTGAGCACACCTAACCTATTCCACAGAACTTTTGCTGGGTGCTGAAGGAATTACAAATCTTCCCAAAGAAAAGTTTTGACTCCATACAGCACAGAAGCAAACAGTAAGTGACACAAAGTGCATCTTTATAAGTATAGATAGAATAGGCATCTCTCTCCTGAAAGGCATAAAGCTCTAATGTTTGACACCTGCTGAGAATCTGGATTCAAAAGTCTTATTTTCTTTTACTTGTGAGCTACATCTTCCATTTACAGCAAAAGAACACATAGATTAAGATATCTTCACTTATGTAATGACAAATTTCTCAGTTTACAGGCTACATTCAGTATATGAGAGCATCGAGATTGATGCAACTTTCAGTTTTATACCTCTCCCAAACATCATTATCATTAAGAACATGACATCCTCTAGTGTAACCCTCCTAGGTAAAACAAACAAACAACAAAAACAAAACCACAAAAACCCCACCAAACAAAACAAAACCAAGCAAACCAGGAATATCAGATCTTCCCCTAATTCCATTATAATGTATGTTCAAATAAAGGTAACAGTGTTCTGTCTTGGAGCTACAGATCCTTGAATCATGAGTTCTTCACAAAGTAGCTGGTTTTTATTCCCATATCACTTGATATTGTATGAACTCATACACATATTCACTCAGACCAGTCCAGTGCCACTGTTGGAAATAAGGTAATTTTCCTTACATTTAAAGGGAAAATGATCATTCATTGCTATCCTGCTATTTAAAAAATAGTACCTCCTCTTATCTTTTTATTCTTAGCCTCTTGTGCAAATTAAAGACAGACAATCACTTGAGCACTTATTTTAATAATCTGTTTATATTTCCAGAAAGTATTGCCTGCTGATTACTTCTGACACTTGGAATACCTTACCTACGGATTTTCACATATATCTGTATTCTTTTACCAAAAATGTTAATAAAGCTGCACATTTTGCAAAGAAGCTTTACCAATATCTAAACTCTCCCTTTCCCAGATGTTACCATTCTATGGGATTTTCAGACTTAATTGGACTTAATTTTTAAAATATTTCCCTTCAATGGTAAAATGGTGTCTTTGAAAAGATACATGTCCCACTGTCTGCTGTGTCATAATGGTTCATTTTCTCAGTCAAAAAAATCAAGTAAACATTGATGGCCTTATGGGCAAGCTTTTCATATTAATTTCACACTTCATGTGCTAGATAATTTTACACCAGAAGCAGCTAAAGGGAAAAAGTTCATACAGCAAGAAAAAAAAAAATACATTTGCTTTTATTTAACCAACATGTGTGTGTTTGCATATGTTTGACTTGACCACATACCAAGAGATGCAGAGAAACTGAGAAAATTAAATGCAGAATTCTTTGCTAAGGTACAATATCTGCTGATTAATATGAATGTTATGACTGAGTAGAGGCTAGAAAATAATGTCAGCTTGAGAACTGATATTACACACTACCCACTACTTTCCAGTGATAAGTAAAAGGCTAGATAATGTTGCCTCCTATAATTACCTTATCAAGATATACATGAACATATTTCAACCTTTATCTATATAATGAAACTGGTCTCATTTTTGCTTCAGAAATCTTGTTTATTTCCATAAATCTAAAATAATCAACATGTATTAATTTATTACACAACTGCTTCAGTCTATGATGCAACAGCTGTTCTTTGCTTTGTTCTTTACATAAACATTAATTAAAATTTAGTGCACTGAAAGAGACTGGTTGGCTCAGGGAACATTCAGTGAGAAGTGGATACTTTCATCATTAGGTCATCAATTAGATTTTAATTTGGCTTGATACTCTTAATTGCATGTTCACTGCACCGTTACTGCTATTGGTCTTGTTCAGTAATATGAGCTGCAAAGCTGCCCATGGGTTACCAGAAGATCCTGAATTTGCATACATTGTTTGTAGTAAATAAAATACATTGTGCCAAGAAGTTGGAAACAAATGAGGAAAGTGCAAACTGCAAAACTGTAAGGACACCTCTCTCTCTCTTTGAAGTTCCAAAAAAAAAGAGTGTACAAAAAAAGTGCCTTTAATTACTTACTGATGTCTATCTGCATGTAAAGTGTTTCATTATTCTGATTGGACTGTTAAGGGCAAGAAGGAAGAAATAAAGTAACTCCACTAATATCCTGAGCGTTCTAATCAGAATTTAAATTTAAATCGCATGTTCCTGAAGAAACATATTAGATTCACATATAAATTAATTACTCTAGATAAAACTACACTGATTGTTAGAAAAAGCAAATAAATTTATAGACCTTGAATACCCACAATGACAGAATGGATGTAAACAGAATCACAGATAACAAAGAAGATGCAAAGGTGCAGTGCAGGATGACAGGAAAGAAGATTAATTTAAGTTCATGCACTGCTGTTGTTCATCATAAACAAATTCCTTACAGAATCAATGAACAGTGAGAGTATGATGCAATCTACAAAATTTTTAGATGTGGGAATACCAGTAACATATAGGATTATTTCAGGTAAACATTTTCTCCAGTGCATCTTTTAGTAAAGCTGCGCCCATATTCCTGTCGTGTTCTGACAGGGCTGAAACAGATTTTCTAACAGGATGCAGAGTGGGAGCTCATCTGTTCTCCTTGCTCTGGAGTTATCTCTTTCAAGAATAAGAGAAAGCAGAAGAAATATAAGAAAAGGAATAACATTACTAGTCTTAGATGTTACACCATCTTCCTTTGGGAGAAGAGTTCTTCCTTTCAGACTAGCACACCAGTACAATAATTAAACATCACTCACAAGTTGTTAAAGCACTAGGTCCTAATGCAGCACACCTCCTTTATGAAGAAGAATGCAAAGTTTTTACAAACAAGAGTAGTTTGGCCCTTTGTTAAAATTAAAGGTCAACTCTCCTCCCAGACCACTTGTCCTCTGACAGCGGTTACTCTCCTTGTACGGACTCTGGTATGCTTTGCTGACATGGTAAAGTCACACTACTCTGGATTGTATTATCTCTTGGTGCATTACTATCTGTTGCAAATCTGTTACAAAGAGCTGAAACTAGAAGAAATGAAATAAAATGGAGAAAATAAGATACTAAAATTCAGAAGAAAATGATGAATCACTATTTAATGTAAGACTTTGAAAATACACCAGAAAGTATGATGTATGATGCATGCAATAGTACATTGTTTTGTAGTCTATCTGGAAATGTTATGTATGTTACGTAGGTTATAAGATAAGGTAAAAAGAACAGAAAAAAGAGTTAGTATGTTTAAACATTCATGGTTTAGCAATAACCACCCAATATTGTAGAATACCACCCCAAATGGTAATATAAATAATAATAAAAAGTAATTGAGTAAACTAGCAAGTGAGTATTTCTGCATTAGATATACTTACCAATTGTTCAGGCCCAACCAATTAGAAGCTACAATCCATAGGGGTTAACAAGTAATAGGAAGCTCTTTACTTTCAAAAAGGCAGACATGGGCAAATTCACAATTTCTGACAACAGAATTCTACCTCCAGTAAAGAGTATTCTCAAATCATTCAGGTACGCTTTTGTTCACCCAGTGCTAGATTTATTTACAAGTCAATGGAGATGACCTCTCCACTGTTTTTACCAGTTGTGAATATAATTGTCTAAATATACTGAGAAAACAACAAAAAAAGTTCTTCATGTTAGAAATTTAAAACAGGATGAAAACATGAAGAGTGGTACATTTTGTTTCTAATATATTCTGCTATATCTTATAAAGGTGTTCTATCTTTTCAGCAAAGGCTTTCATTACCTACTTGATCTTACTGTTAGGAACTTAATCCTGAATGTGACAACATCTGTAAAGCCAAATGGACAATTTTTTGTCTTTATCTTTTTTAACTAACACTTTTTCTGTAACTGAAAATGAGTGAGATTTCAGGTGTTTCAGAAAGTTATTTGTGAAATTCTGAAATAATCATTGCTCTCCAATGTGAGAAAGTGGTTTCAGAGACAACATTTCCTTCAGGGAATGTTGTCTTTTACCAACTACAAAATACCTGTCTTTTCTCCTGTGGATCATCAGTAAAGTGTTTGCCATTATAACCTAGTACATGTGAGCAAGAAAATATCTTCTCTTCTGAACTCATTTCTGAAGAGAATACCCACTTAAAAATGTGCATCTTCCTGCTACTGATTTTTCTGTTCTTTAAGGAATGAACAAGTTGCTTGAGGTAATTTATTCAGGGTGCTGAATTCTCCATTGCTGAAATCTTTACAGCAGATCTTGACATATTCTTCAAAACACACATTCTACCTCAAATAAAAATTATGGATTTTGACACAGAAAGTGCAGAGTGAGATTCCTTCTTCTGTACCATATAGGAAATCAAATTATATGGCTCAGATTGTCCCTTCTGATCTTAAAAATTGACTCTCTATAATCTACTAAGTGCTAAACAGACTACTTTTGTTACTTGTTCTCATAAGGCTACAAATGCTTCTCTCATAAGCATTCAGTGATAAAATACTAGCACATCTTTAAATTTATTTAGGGTGTTTGTGTTTGAGGATAAAATGTTGAGTAACAAGATTACTCTTAAACCTTGAAAAATAAGCATTTATTGATTCAGCTCTTGACAGCCTGTGAAACTATCAATGAAGATGAACAGAAGTAAGCACTTTGTTCCATTGACTCAAAGATTACTTTGGAATTCTACCTGCAATAATCCAATAAATAACATACTACAGTAAAAGATTATTTTTTTCCTTATACTAACATTAACATTTTAATTGAGCACTAGCTGGAGAAATGCGAAAGCAAATATTTTTTCCTTTCAATACTCTGAATATAGATTGTTCTGGAAGAAAGCAAGTATATTATGTAACATGAATATGCTCTTTCCTTAAGATTACTGATCATAATAGATAATAGCACTTTGTTTCTGGTCACTGTAAACCACGGACTCTTTTAAACTCTGCTCATAAAACAAAAGCTTTTCATTTGATTGTATCATTGATGATTCTGGACTTCAAAGATCCAGAATGAATTGAGCCATATTAAAAATAAAGTTAAATTTCTTTTTAAAAAAGTGAAATTCCAGTTCAACTTTCTGAGTTTTGTCTTCCCTAAACAAATCAACTATTCCTATATCTGTATAAAACCCTGCATTTCATTGATAAATTTCAAGACTTGAATTTAATTTGGGCAACGCATCAAGCACAGTAGTAACTTTCTTATCATAGTAGAAGTACAGTACAAAATTACTGTACTGTGGATATTTATGAACATGTTGGAATTTTGCCTTCTGTCATATCATCTCCACAGAAGAATGGTATTCTTGACAGAGACCATGTATCTTAATTGTAGCTAGCAGAGTTTGAGAAATAGTGTTTTAGATTAAAATAGCAAATAAAAGCACATTTATTAAAACTGTAACCTATTTCAATATGGGGATTCTGAAACGGAATATAAAATTCTGATAATTTTATAGAAATGTGAACCAAGCTTTCATGTCATTTAGTTTATAAATGTCCTAGACATATAGGTGTATTTCACAGTCAGCCTAGAATACAAAGATTGCAATTATGACAATTTGCAAAGGAGTAACATAATAAAAAATGTGCACCGTCTCTTAGTTCTTTGTAATTTATACAAAAATCACAAATAATTTGCCGCTTCTACTCTGTAGGGTTTCTTGATGCATCTTATATTTGATTGAAAAAAAATTCCATGCACAGATACCTGTGCTATCCCTATTCTTAAGAATAATACACTACTAGCAGTGGGTCTCATTTAAAATAAAACAGGATTATATTAAAATATTATCTTTAAAGATTTTAATGTTCATCATCTTTCCTGAATGTGTCAAACCTCTGCCACAATATTATTCCACCACACTATATAGGCAGTAGATATTGGAAGTGGGCTAATAAAAGGAGGACTTGATTCCTCAAAACACAGTGGAACCTAAATTTTTCCCAAATAAAAACTTCGGTTTTAAGCATGCAACATCTTTGAATATTTCACACAGTTTTACCAGTGCCTTTGAAAGTTTTTACTTTGCACAACAGCACAGGAAGTATGCTTGACATGCTACTTCATGTTCTTTCCTTTTGTTAAGATTTGTTGTGTTGATATTTTTTCCCCATTCTTTACTAAAAGCTGTTTATGTTGCTTGACTGCATTGTTGAAAATACTGAATATCCTACTTCACAATACAACTCAACAGGTAGAGACACTTGTGCAAAATTTGTCTCTTATCTTTTGCTAAAACTAGTATTTTCCAGGGCTAAAAAACATTGTCTCAGACTAATCCTGACTGGAACATATTGACTAACAAGCCAGATGTAAACTGGACTTTTTCAAGGTCAGTAAATTTCAGTTAGCATAAGGTCCAGTTGACTGAGTATCAACACAAGTAAGGATGTTTTTAAAAGAAAAGTAGCTTCCAAATTACAAAATGTACAGTTAAACATTCAGAAGAATCTTTAAAAGGATTTCTTAAATATACAACTCAATGAAGTTTTAACTTTAATGTGTGCACTGATGTCTTTGTTACTGTAGATATCCTTAACCAGGAGCTTTTTAAAGTATGATTTATTTTTTCCTTTAAGAAGAGTTTTAACAATATCTGCCAGCATTAGAGGAGCAGTATTTGGACTTTGTTTTATGAAAATGACCTAAGACTTTTTTCTGAATATAGCTTTTCTTTGTTCATTCCAGCAGATAAAAGAAAAACCTCTAAAGGGAGAGTAAGAAGCTACAAGCACCTACAAGTAAACAAACAGATTCCAGTATTTATCAATATTCTGTTTTTTTCAGTGCTTGGTGTCTATCATGCTGAACACACCCACATTTTACAACTCCAGACCAGCTTTTTGAAAAGGTAGGATTAAATGACAGTGTTGAGAGCAAAGCTGTACCACGTATACAGTTAATTTTTAGATAAGCAACTTTCAGATTTTGATGCTGGGGGTCCTGGTGGATGAGCAGCTCAGTACGAGTGAACAGTGTGCTGCTGTGACAAAAAAAAAGTCAACAGGATGCTCAGATGCATCAACAAGGGCATCACCAGCAGGGATTATCCCACTTAGGGCTTGTCAGGCCGCACCTAGAATACTGTGTTCAGTTTTGGTTCACACTACACAGATGTGGACAGGCTGGAGAGGGTCCAGAGAAGGGCCACAAAGATGATCAAAGGACTGCAAAACCTGCCATGTAAGGAAAGGGTGCGAGAACAGTATTTGTTCAGCCTTGAGAAAAGAAGGCTTAGGGGAGACCTTGTCACCATGTTCCCGTATTTAAAGGCTGGCTACAAAGAATATGGAGACTCCTGTTTGACAAGGAGTCATGTGGAAAAGAGGAGAGGTAATCAGTACAAGTTACTCCTGGGAAGATTCTGATTGGACACAAGAGCAAAATTTTTTGCAATGAAGATAATCAGCCATTGGAATAGTCTCCTCACTGGGCAATCAGTGGATTGCCCAACATTGGACACTTACGTTTCAGCTGGACAGAGTGCTGGGCCATCTTGTCTAGACTGTGCTTCTCCCAAAAAAGGTTGGACCAGATGACCCTTGAGGTCCCTTCCAACCTACTATTCTACGATTCTCACAAATTTTGTATAACTTCAGTATTAGTGCAACATCTCTAAGGTACGCTTCATTAAAAGTATTTGCTCATTCCTTCTTAATCACTATGTGTTTAGTCATCACGTGCTTAAATTTTTTCTATCTCTCTACAGAAGATTAAACCAAATTGTGAATTATGTAGCTCTAAAATGCATGGACACATAGATATTTTAAATCAATGTGCCTCTGTTGATGACTTAATCTTCCTATTATGTCTCTGTTTAATGATAGCATCAAAAGCCTCGTACTGGCTGTCATGGTTAAGTAGTATGGTGTTAGAGGGCCATCAGCATTATCTGGAGGCCAGTTCCTCAATCCCCTTTTTGGAGACTGAAATCTTGTCATTTCAGACTGCACATGGCTTCAAAGGGCAGATCAATTTCTATAAAGACACTGGGGATGCTTCTGCACTGGAACTGTAAGGAAACATTCTGTTCATGTATCTTGCTTGCAAAGCAAATATACAGTGATGCATTCCTTTTATCACTTTCCACACCCCTTGCAATTTGTCCAGCAAAGGCCTCTGCGGGAAGGGAAATATTTCACAGTGTCACCTCCAGTACATGAGTGTGCACACTGCTGTTTCCTTGGGAAACAAGACTACCATTTCCCTCTCATCTCTCCCACGTTATTCTAAAATCAAAACAGGTTGCCAAGAAAAAAACTATCCTCAACAGTTCTTTTTTCAGCACTGAAAGATTTATGTCAGTCTCTTGAATGAAAAGATTCCATGGGCCTGAATTTTTACAGTGATACACATATGAAATAGCTACCTGCATTTAGAGATGTATAGCTTCCTCTTTGAAAAGCAGTGACCATGGCATAATTAAAAAAAAAAAACAAAAAACCATTAATGGACAGTTAATGGCACTTATTCATGGCCTTCAGTTTGGCTGGGCTTCTTGGGACAAATTAGAGGCTTTAACATTCTCCTTCATTCCATTGCAAGGCATTCATGGGAAAGCTCCAAGTCATATGTTTTTAATAGTTTATATAAAATACACCTATACAAATAGACTTGATATAGTTAATCATTTAGTATTTATAAAAACAGCCAGAAAGCTTTTGGTTGTTTTCCCCCCACTTCCAGACTAACAATTCTCCTTCATGGCCAGACTGTGCTGACAATTTGTCATGCATTGAAGTGTTCCAAGGAGACCTCTTATCCTTCTTCCTAAGGAAGTTCAAATTTCCTAAAATGTGGATAACTGCCACAATTAGCCGTTTCCAGAAATGCCTTTCTTTGGCACTCTTTACTGCAGAGAAGGAATGCTGCTTCCATCAGAGCAGAACTTTCAAGTATTCTTGGGCAGACAGACATGGGCACCAACTGAGCCCATGTGCACACCCTCTAAGGTAACAAGTCCTTTTGCCTACGCTGCAGTGCTCTGTGAAGCAGAATTCTATTGCTCATCCTACATATGGTGCATATATACGCCATACTAAATGTACAGTTGATACGTGACTCTAAGTAGAATGGAAATGCATGAAATATGCAGGTAGGAAGCTTTCAAAACAGGAAACAGGTGTCAAAGTTGCACGGCTTTTACCATTTAAAATCTACTCATTCTCTTATGATATAATCACTTTTAAGAAGCTCCAACTATGAAACACTAAACCAGGATTTTAAAAGTGAAAATTCATTTTTTGCCTGCTTGGTCAGTTTTCTAATAACCTGATCCATTAAATTCCTTGCACAATTAATTAAGATACAGAATTTAAGCCTGATTAACAAATACCAACTTTATTAATGAAATCCTTGGTTTTAATTGTTAAATAGGTAACAAATTAAAATTAAGATGTGCAGAGCAGGAAATATCCTTTAATGTTCCAATCCATTCATTTATTGCATTAATTTTAAAGTAATTTTACTTGACTTTTGCTCTGATAGATACCCCAAAACCTGAAGAAATTAGTGTATTCATACCACTAAGACATAGCCCTGTCTATTTATTTACTTATTTATTTATAAAGTAACCCCTTTACTCCTGTCTTTATCTTTTCACTCCTTTATCCAATTGTAGAGTCTTTCCTCCATGGACAAATATTATAAATTCTAGAGGCAGATCAAAGTGCAAATGCCATGCAAAGTCTTAAAAAATAGACTTAAATACAGCTTGAAGAATACATATAATTTCCTCTACTCCTAGAAAAATCTACTCAATACTTATAATTAAATTTTTATTCAATACATATAGTTGAAGAGTTATACATAAACGGACAATAATGGAATTACTAGTAAAAAAATGCACCCTTTGTGTTTATAATAGCTTTCTTCATTGTCAAGGCTAAACACGGAATTCTCTGGACAGTACGCATGCACAGTTTTTATTTACGTGAGTGATACATTTATTCCTAGCAGGCATTCATTTATCCTAGATGCAGAGAGGGCATGGGAGAGAGCTTTCTCTACTGTGCCTGTGGAATTTCCTCCTTAGGCTGTCAGCCCTGCAGTCTTGGATACTGTGATTTAGCAATGCAGACTAAACAACAGGGCTAAGTACAGCCCGAACAGGCACGTCTGCATCACTAGATGTTGGGGCCTCTTGGCATAAGCTGCCAGCCTTGGAACTAAAGAAGTGTAATCTAACATCTGAGCAATTTGAGACACTGAGCACTCTGGAGCTGATTTTTTATCTCATCTTGGCCCTGTAGTACTGGTGCAGGAGTACATGCCATGGAATACGTGGTTGCAGGCTGCACATGGCACAGGAGCCCAACCATATTCCCAGGAAGGACTTGGCTGTGTGTGACCCAAGCATTTTAATAGAATCATCGAATCATTTAGGTTGAAAGAGACCTTTAAGATCATTGAATCCACTCGTTAACCCAGCACTGTCAAGTCATCACTAAACCATATCACTAAGCACCACATCCACACATCTTTTAAATACCTCTAGAGATGGTGACACAACCACTTCCCTGGGCAGCCTTTTCCAGTGCTTAGCAACTCTTTTGGTGAAGAAAATATTCATAACATCCAATCTAAATCTCCCCTGGAGCAACTTGAGGCCATTCCCCATCCTATCATTTTTTTTGGGGGGGAGAAGGGACCAACACCCACCTCGCTACAGCCTCAAGTAGTTGTAGAGAGCAAGGTCTACCCTCAGCCTGCTTTTCTCCAGACTAAACAACCCAGTTTCCTCAGTTGCTCTTCATAAGTCTTGTGCTCTAGACCCTCCAGCACACCTCATACTTCACTTGTAGCTTGCAGACCGTGCGACCACAGGATAGATTTGTCTTAAACTACTGTGTAGCTGAAACACAATAGAGATTTTATAAATCCAAAACTCAAGTGAATAGCTAGGAGTGACAATTCAACCCTGATGACTTTGCATCTCTGCTTTTGCATCTCCAAGTACAACAGACTAATGAACACACTCCTCTTGGTGCCTCAGAGCCAGTCCCTCTAGAATAGCAGAATAGGTTGCCCCCACCCAAAATGTAAATGTGCCCCAAAGTGCCAAATTGAGCACTTTTCTATGAGTTGTATATATGCAGACAAAGAAAAACTACTGAAAATAAAGTTCTAATAGGATTATTTAATCATCCTGAGGTACTCTTCCGAGAACAATCACGAATAAATTGTTGGGGGTTTTTTCATTTATCAAATGTACTGTCATCTGATTTCCCCTCATTCCTCTCAAGGATTCAGACATATGGGAATGTCTTGCTTCTCTTCCAGGGAGACAAGACATTGTTTTCCCTGAAGTTTCAGCTCTAGTCTTCTCTCCTACATTAACTAAAATTGATGTTCTTAGCTGATTGCAACCTCATTCTTTTCAACAGAAAACACATCACTCCTTTCATTACTAGTTTTAGCTTAAAATAAAGCCAGTAAGTTTCCATTTTTACTATGCAATATCCAGGTGTTAGAATACAGGGGAAAAAAATGCTAATAATACACAGAAATCACAACTACATTCTGTTATCATCATACAAAATTTTATCTTTTTAGCAGAGATTTCACTGAGCAGACTTTAGCATATATTCTATTGAAACTGAATACTATCGAACTACTATCAAATGCATTATCAGTCTAATGCCTAATAGGACCCCGATTTGCTCTATGTCCATTTCACACAGGAGACATATTCAATCAATTAATAGGCTTTATCTAGCTCTGAATTCTAAGACCTAATATTTATTAAATTGCTGCTTTTTCTCTTTTCTTTTCCTCTTACTTAAAAAACAACAACAACAAAACCAACAATACAAGACCTCGTAATTATTCCAAAAGCTATTCTGTATGCTTCAAAAAACAGATAAGGAAGCACCAGGTGGCCATTTGTATTGATTAAAATGAAAAATATCTCCTGGTTATTCTTTTGACGAATCCAGCCGCCAGAGAAATTAGCATGAAAGGCTAACTCATGCAAAGAGGAATGCATAAATGAACAATAAATTATACAACAAATAAAATACATCATTTATATTTATTCTGAGCCTGATTCTGGATGCTCTTGTTCATCACCGAAACCCTACTCAAATCAAAGTTAATAGAAATACAGGAACTGTCATATTGGATCAGATCCAGGATGTGTTATTCCATCTCTGAAAATGGTAGTATCACATAGCAACGTAAGATGGAAACAGCAGGCAGATGGGCAACAGGCCATTTTTGGTTTGGTTTGGTTTGTTGTATTGGTTTTTTTTTAAAGTTATGAACATGGGTTTTATTCTGATCATTAGTAAGCAGGATATAGCTACAAAATGTGCCAACAGCTTATCTAGATAGAAACAAGTTACTGAAATACGATGGTCTTCAATTATTGACCAGTAACTAAAACAGACCTGATGGAAGCTGGAGAAAATGCCTAAACAGGTAAAGAGCATAAGCTTAAGTGTGGAATGGAGCTGTCCGAAAACACAGTAAAATCAATGTTTTCCATAGCCAGGAAAATAAGAGGATCTTGGTGGCTAGCTTCATAAATGTTGGAGATGAGCTTTGTTTTATATCCCAGGGGTGTTATATCAGTGTCAAGAGGCATTAATATTAATGAGTCTAGCTTGTACAATTTTGTAGCATAAGAAGCAGGGAGCATCACTGGAAGGACTGGTTTAGCCTGGGTATTACCTACTATACTATACAAACAATTCTTCACTCAGTCTGTGCAGATAACTGTTGTATACATTCTGAACCTCTCCAGATTTTTAGCTTTATAGACTCTTGCACTGGGTAATTTATCGCATCTTGGTTTAGTGCCAGTTGTCAAGCCTTTAGAGGATACTCCATCTATTTGTTATCTAGGTATTTCTAATATCCATCCCTGTAGTACCAAATTCTATGAAAATTTATTTTTGCCTAAATGACTTAATACTTTTAAAATTTTATTAATAATTGAGAAGGAACATTTCAAAACAAAACAACAAATTATTCTAACTATGAGCTAATCTTTATCTTATGAGCATTATATATGAATATATTTGAAGACATTGTTTTCAATTTTGAAAGAAGCTTGTGATGTTTTACTCAGGCTTCCTCAGAGGACTAAACACAGAAATCCATTATTCTGACAGTAGGACCAAACAAACTGATGAGTATTGTGTTGGCATGGCAACGCAACACTCAAACTAATTCAGATCTTTGGTAATGACAACAAAATATTCTCTTCAAAAAATGTAGTAGTGAAGCATTATTTCATTCCACAATTTCTTATTTTTGGGTTGTTGTGCCTGTTCAGCCATCATTGTTTTATGCTGCCATCAGTTGCCTGATCACACAGGCCAACAATGAACTCAGCAATATCCCCCCAGCAAGTCTTCTACAGCTTGACTGTATTCCATCTTGATGTTTACCTAAAAACTGCTATTAGACTGGTCTCTGTGTGCTAGGTAATTAACACCCTCAGCCTCTATTTGAAAGCGGTCAGTGCTATAGTGGATAAGACTTCTGGAAACAGCACAAGGGATTATAAGCTCCTTTTCCTTTAGTCTGCATCCACATCAGAAACAAAATCAAGTAAGGATATTTTAGAAATCTTCACATAACATGCAGCTGCTGAACAGACAGACAAGGACAGAGCTCCAGCTAGAAATCATGAAGTCCATGATTTCAGTGAAACTGTGCCGAAGAAAGATACAGTGTAAATTAAGTTAGATTTGATATGTGCTCATAAAAAAATATTTAGAACAAAACCACAGAAAAGCCCTTACAACATTGTGGACAAGGATTCAGAAAACACTTCACAAAAGCATAGCGAGATATAATACAACTTCCATCTCAACCAACAACTTAGGGATCTCCTGTACATATACATTCTTCTTTAGATATGAAGGAATTTCCTTCCTGATTACAAATGATTATTTCTGCCAATAATTTTCTAGAAAACAGACTCATTTCACACTGTCCAAAACCCGCTTTATGCTGTTTCAGTCCTGTCAGCTTCCTAGCCTTGAAAACAAAAAGCCAGAGGCAGTCCCAATGTCAAAGCACTTACTGGTCTGAATACTGGACAAAGAGGAGAGGAAAGACAAGGTGCAGAAAGGCAGAGAAATTTATCCAAATTCAAACTGCATTTAAGTAGGTTAAGTTGAAATAGATGCAAGAACACCTAAGGGAAGAGATCAGTTCAGGGTTTCAGCTCTCAGTTTCCTGTGATTCAAAATACCTTGCAATTATCAAAACCAAAACAAAATGGAAAAACCCTATTGTTCTGCCCATTTCTTAGCTAATCATGGAAGTGTCATAAACCTTTATAGTGTCTGAAATTGTTTCCAAAAGGCTCTTAAAATAGAATACGAAAAGCATTAATAGCCTCATACTTACTTACAACTTTCCTGAAAGGCATGCAATTGGGAAATTATTTGCATACATAAGCAGGAAACTGATTTGGGTTGGTTGTATTCCCATGATATGGGTAGGCTTTTCCACTTAAACCTTTCAATACCAAAAATGGCTTTGACACATTACAGCTTGGTATGATGATCTCTTTAATTTTCACCAATGCTTCTATTGGAAATCAAACTCTATGAGACGAATACTGCATTCTTTTTATTAGAAAGATGCTGTTTTTCTGCAAACCATTTTTAACTATTGTTTTGTGGTTTTGTCAATCACAGCATCACAAATCAGAGCAGTGACAAATTTTTTCCTCATGCACACATCATTTTAGGAATGACTTTAGTAAGAGTTTTGGCAATTTAAGTCTGCAATTTGGAGACCAAGTCATGCTGGGAGTACTGACATCTAGTTTAAGAAATGAGTTCTATAACTACTGCTCTGGCTTCTCTTTGTGTTGGAGGCAATTTTTCTAATGTAATTTTTTTCTTTGGTGCTTCTAGGAATGCACTTTCATATAGCTAACTTTCCATCATTCGTATTTGCCCTGTGTTCCAATGTGACTAAATGAGATTCAGTTCAGAACCAAGGTTAGAAACAACACACACATAGTGAAAGGCAGGCAGCAATAGGGAAGGGTGGAAAAGGCCCATTCCCTGGAGCTCAAATCTCTCTCCTTCAAAGGCAAAACCATATGTTTAAAAAATGTTATTTTATAAGGGAAGCTATTGCATTTTGAAAACTCCATGCAATATGCTATTTATCCTTAATTAGCTCATTGTTTTATCCTTTGCTTTTTCTTCCTTTTCCTTCCTATATATGTTCAAGCATAATTCTGCTTTTCTTAAGGATTTTAGATCCCTGATGTTATTGTGTAACAAATACCTGCTTGATCTATCATCATTCCATCATGCTTTTTACTTAGACTGAATTACATTAAAATAGTGAAAATTGGGTTCCAATCAGGCTTCCCACCACACTTTAAGTAAAACGAAACTCCCCCACTAAAGGACAAGAAGGAAAGAATGTAGAATTTAAATCAACATTTTTAAAATTCAAGATGATAAAAAATTGCAAAACTTCTTTTGGTAATTCAGAAGATCCATTGTAGAGAAAGTAAGTTGAGTCTACAAATCAATCTCTAAGTTTGTTCTTGTATTTCTTGCAGTTGTTTGCTCTCCTAGCTATTACCACTTAGATATATCACACAATTTGCAATTATTTACCCCAATGAGGAATCCAGAAGAAAAATGCAGGCACTGGGCAATTTCAAAAGACCTTATTAGAGCTGAGCAGAAGGACTAAAGAAAAGTTAGTTTCCAGCTCCCTTAGAAAGCTACTTTTCTTGAAATGCTATTTAGTTTTTGGGTTTTTTCACACTCCATTTTATTTGCATTTAATTCTGAAAATCAGACCTGGTGGTGAAAAATACTGAGGAGAAATTCTATACTTGTCAAAGACTGAATATATTTGTGTATGCATAAAAATAACAAGAGTATTCAGAGTTACTATGACTATTTATATACATACATTTTTCACTTCAAATATGCAGAAGAATTCTTTAGAAGGCTTTGAAAGACATAACCTGTGAACATTAAGGTTAGCAGCTTCTACTTGGTAGACATAAAAAGGTATTTTCCATTGGAGGACAGAGATAACTGCATAATTTCAATCTCTGAAGGAGCTGTTGCTACTCAGCATCATAGATACAATGCTGGAGCAGATGAACTCCTGGTTTAATCTTTCTGCTTGCACTTTCTTGACTAATTTGGTTTGACAATTTGCAGCCCTGATTTTCATATGCTGATAAAACTAGTGAGGTTTCTGTGTGAATATATTGATGTTCATTCTTTTTTAAAAACATTTGAAATGGTTTCTGCACTGCTGAGAGTTTGGCCATTTCTAAATGATCTTCAGGGACATTTCTATAACCTTCTTTCACTGCGTTTTAGTAAGAGACAGAGAGATAAGCAGCATGCAGCAATCTACAAAATTACATCCCTAATGATAACTTATGGGTGGTATTTTTCTATGAAAATATGGAGATGGTCAACAGCTTCAGCTTCAGCTCCATTCAGTTAGAGGCAAAGAACAACACTGAACACTAAGCCCCATACAGTTAGAGAAAACAGGATGGGAAACCACAGGGGATTCACCATACTGGAATCAGACCAGGCAAAGAGAAGCACCCAGTGGATTCACGATGAACGAGGCATTGAAAATCGCACAGGGAATAAGGGACAAAAGCATCACTCCTGCCGGATGCAGAAACACCATCTGTGACAATGAGAGACATACAGGTGAGGCAGAAAATACCCTAACAATAAAGAGGAAAAAAGAACACAGGAAGGGTTTTGAGAAGAAACTGAGAAAGACTTAAGATGAGAGGGGCACAAAATCTTCATGAAACCTTCTTTTTTTCAACTCACATGTGCTTGGTTTCTGAGCTTATAGGCTTGTTGAAATAAGATCACATTTTAACAATGCAAAGCAACTCTGGGCTACTGAAAAACATTTTTCTCATAACCCTTGCTAATGCATACATAAACCAAGATCCACTCTTAAACATTTTTCTGAGAAGTCTGGTGCAAGAGCTGCAGATAAGCTGTATCAGCTTAGAATATCCTTTAATAAACCATAAAATGCAAGTGGTTTACCAGTTTAAGGCACAGAAATTATTCTTTAAAACCTCCCATTGAATTTAGTCTAGTGTTTTAGCACCTAAGATAGCCAAGAGCACAAGTTCCCCCAGTACTGTAATATAGCTGGAATTTGTAGAGGATAAGAATAGCAGCTGCTGATGGAATTAATCTTTCAACCCAAGCAGAAACACTATTTATACTAATGACTGTATTTCTGTAGCAGAACTGTTAATTCAGTGTTGTTAGCAACAACAGGATACTTTTACAGCATTTCTGTAGAGTGGACAAGGCTTGAGTGGAATGGAACGGAGGCACAGTAATGGGATTGCTTAGCATCCTGCAGAGAATGATTATGTAAACACAGCTCTTAAAACTAACAGTTTGGTTCCTGATCATCTTAGGCTAATCTAAAAACTTAATCAAGAATCACAGAATATCTTTTTATTAGAAGAAGAAAGGAAACAACTGGAAAAGGGAGGGACACTAAATAGACAATCCTGAACTGAAATGGCAGATAGAATAAACCATTCTAAATTACAACCTACACCTTGATTCTACTAATTAAAATTACATCATAATTCTAGGATATTAACTATCATTCTCAGGTATGTAATCAATGTAATTTTGTGTAGTGCCAAAAAATGTCGTAAAAAAGGACAAACCACTGTTGTAGAAAAATGCTTAGAAGGCCAAGCAGAATAAGATAATTGTGTTTCAAAGGGGGTGGGGAAGGGGAAGCTTCATATCCTAAGGCTTACTAGTTTTATAACTGACTGTTGCTATCAGAGAACTAATGCCCAAATGGATTTTGAGCATGGCTTCTAAGTGTATTGAAGGAAAATTAACTCTGTAGAAGCAATATGCTAGTAACTGAAGATTCTGAACTTCATGAAAAGTAGCAACACTTTGAGAGCTAATGGGATACCACCAGGGAGTCTTCAAACCCTCAGGTGAGGCAATTCTTTCTTCTCAGCACTTTTAAAGACTCCATTGCTAAAGGAGAAATATCATATTGGCTTGGACTCAAATCCTGAAATAAACTCCCCATTAACATCAATCTCTTCTCCCTGATACAGCCAACTGTAACTATTTAGAAATCAAGAACACCTTCAAAAATATTCTATACAGGGATTTGCACATTCAAGTCATGGTACAATTACAGTAATAACAAACGTATTTAAACTGTTCCAGGACTGGGCAGCTTTTCTTAGCTGGCTCCTCAAAGACTGTTTTTTTCTTAAACATTCAATACAACTATACCACAATGTCTTTCCGGGAATTTCTTTTCAGCTTATGCTTTCTAAGATTTCTCCCTCTGCCTTCCAGGAAATGTTGTTGCTCCTTCCTAGGAATTTTCCCAATGATTTCTAGTAATGCTCCTGATGCTTTCTGGCAATGTCATACTACTGGTTTTCAGAAATATCCTTCTGCTTTCTAGAAATTTTTCATTTGCTTTCCCCCACTACTTCCTGCGGGTTTTTTCTCAGCACTTTCATCAAGAAATCTCAGCACTTTCCAGGAATTTTTCTTATGCTCTCTAAGAATTTTCTGGGTGCTTTCTTGAATCTTCCTCTTGCTTTCTTGAAGTTTTGTCTCTATGGTTTCTAGGAAGTTTACATGCTTCCTAGGAAATTTCCACCTGCTTTCTAGTAATCTTACATATGCTTCCTACTGATCTCTGTAGATGCTTCCTATGAATTTTTCTTTTGTGTTCCATGAATATTCCCAGCACTCTCTAGGAATTTCCCTTAAGACCTTCTGGGAACATTACTGATTCCTTCTAGGAATTTCTCAATACTACTTCCTAGGAATTTCTCTTTTACTTCTTACAGATCTTCTCCACTTCTTTCCAGGAATTTTCAGACTACTTTCTAGGAATCCACCTAATAGATTCTAGGAATCCCTCCCCTCACCTTCAAAATGGTTTTTAAGAATGTTCCAGATGTTTTCTAGGAAATTCCCCATGGCTTCTGGAGGATCCTGCTAATGCTTTTTAAGAATTTCCCTTCTACTTCCTAGGAATTTCAAGTGTTCCTTCTAGGAATCCTTTTAATGCTTTATAGGACTTTTCCTTGTGCTTTCTAGAAATTTTCATACTACTTTATGTGACTTTTATCTATACTTCCTAGGACTGTCCCCATGGCTTCCTAGGAATCTCCTTAATACTTTCTAGGGATCTATGATCCAGAATCTTTTTTATAATCTTCTGGAGCTTTCTAGGAATTCCTGGATTGACAGCTTCTGCAGAAATTTCTCAACATTTCCCAGGTGACACACAGAATTTCTTATACAGAATACTATATTCCACACATATATAATATATGCATATATCTATACTATGCACGTGTATCTTATGCACCTGTATCACCACATCTATATAATAGGTACACTATATATATATATATATATCTGTGCACACACACACACTCAGGATGATTTATACTCAAAGACATTCTGAACAAAGAAGAGTAAGCGTCCCTGGGACAGAAATATCCAAGAAAAGCTTGCCCATTTGTAGTATCAAGTATCTGAGCAGGAGAAATTCTCATTGACAAAAAATGCAAGAGATCCCTTCTATGTATTCAAAGCAAACAGCACACCAATACAGTCCTTCCCCATATGCATTAAACAGGAAAAGGAAAATCAATTACTCTCTCTTATCTTCCATTGAGAAGATGCAAACCTGAGTTATTGGAAATACTGGCTATAAGAGGTACTACAGGCTGTATCTGTCCAACTCAGGCAACAGAAGTTAAAAAAATTGCAACCAGTAGCCATTAGACAGATTCTCTATCTTAAAATAATACTACATATGTATCCTGCGCTGCCCTTTCCCCTCCAACAATAAGTATACGCATTGCAAATCCACAGAAGTCCTACAGCCTTAAAGTTACTCAACCCACCACCATATCTAAAGACAGATCCTAATAATTAAGAATCACCTTCTATTTCTTGTACCAAGCAAAGCAGGGAATCTCACATAATGTTTTCCAGTTATCTGAGAAAACAACAGATATGGTAATACTTCATGTGCTTCACACTATTCACTGTGCTTTTGAATAGGACACTATGATGGAATACAAAGATCTTTGCTCTGCAGGTACTTCTACTCACCTCATCTATTCATTTTCCTTTTGCACTTGTGGTAGGAGAAAAGCCCTTGTGAGCCCTCCATTTTGCTAAAATTTCCATGCTTAGTATTTCAGATATATTTGGAACTTAATACAACACATTTGGACTCTAAGTAAGGTATGCTGAAAAAGAAAGTACCACGCTATCTGCAGCAGTAAAGCAGATACAGTTGCTACTCTGGAAACAGAAAGTTTTGCTAGGTAGTAGAAGTAAATTCAGAGAAGAGTGTGTTTCTATACTTCTGTGAATTAGTAGTAAAAATCACTAGTTAACTTCACATTTTTCTTGGGGTTTTTTGTGACTGGTAGAGAAAAATACTTCTGTGTGAAGTTGATTGTATGTAAAATGCATATTTTCATAATCAAACTGCCAGTCAGTTAGTTACTTGCGAGTGTGAAACCTAATTTGTTTATGTTGTTGAGGCAACTAGGCAAGGTAATTACATACCAAATTCAATTCCTATACACACCTTGCTGTCTCAATCTTTGGATATTCATCCCAATGCATCTTGACAACACCTTACACATACAAGCTTCTATTCTATGATCACCCATTTAACTCACTATAAGTTGTCTTTTTCAGTGCCCTCATTTAGGGGTTGCAAAGTTTATTAGCCATTACCTAAGTAAGTATAGTTCACAAGAAAGAGTGATCATCCACTGCTGGAAATGTACAGAGAGAACTAAGCCGCTAAGATATCTAACTTAGAAACACCTGTTTGAACAATTTATTTTTTTTTTTTGAGGTACTTAGCAGAAAGAGTGGGAACAGTGTCTCACAAAGAAAAATGTTTCAATCCCTAAACAATGAAAGGGATAACATGACATTTTATGGACAATGCACTGGAATTTTAATAGCATTGTATAGGTAATATATGGAATATATGGAAGTGTAGATAAAATATCATTACAATATTGAAGATTTGACAGCGATAGAGAGCCAAAGATCTAGTTTCAAATATACGTCTCTGCAGAAAGCACAGTACTAAGGAAGGCAGAAACAGTTTTCAGGTCTTCCTTGTGCTAAAATCTACTCTTACTTATGTCAACTGGATGAAGCTACTCAACCAACATACACACTTTTGTTTATAAACCTTCCTTACTCATAGAAATAGGTATGTATAAACTTAGAATAATTATGACTAATATTTTCAGTGGAAATTGTGCTACATGGAGAAAATGGAAAAATCCTCTCTTGCATCCTCTGATTACAGAAAAGCATTTCCTTAAAATGGGCTTACATTTCCTAACTTTTGAAGGTAATAGAGAGAAGTCTTGTGTCTTCCTAAAAACCCTACTATATAATATCTAGAAGTGTGCTAAGGCAGAACTATCCACCTTGTTTTGTTACAAATACTGGTGTAAAACAGGCAAGGGAAGATAGGGGAACAAGCACTTTTTGCAGTTTACAAGTTTGGTTACTCTTCAGATATTTCAGTTTTGGACAGAATAGTATTTCTGTAGTACCAGAAATCAAGCAGCTTAATTGGTAGCCTGAAGGTAAGAACTACAAACAAAAATGAATTTACAAGACAAAATAAAAACAAAACAAAGCAAAAAAACACTCTGAAAGCAAAGCCCACTGAAGTCAAAGAGGAAACTCAGTATGACATGGGGCTTACACTAAGACCACAATGTCCAAATCATATGAGTTTGGTACCACTCAGTTGCAGTTCAAGAGAGCATAATTTAATTTAGCTGTCAATCACTGGGGAAAAAGACAAGGATAGTATTCTGTTGCCTTATTCTATAATCCCCAAACACATAATTTCCTTGAAATAATGAATCTGAAATTGCACAAATTTGAGGTACAGGATTCAATGATCTAAAAGGTCTTTTCCAACCTAAGAGATTCAATGATTCTATGAAAAGCATTTCACTGCTTATGCATGGCAGCAGGTCTCTTTTGTAGAGCTACACTCTATTACCTGGATGTGTGTGCACTGACAGGACGGTGGTGAACCACTGACAGAATTAAAGCCCATCCATAATTTCACTATCCTGGACCTTAATAGCTACAATGTACTTCCCTCAGTTCTTAGCAAATATAATTTAACCCTATCAATTTACATTCTGAACTTGCTGCAAATACCCTTTTCTTAGTGTATTAGTTACAACTCTTAGTATTCTTTTACTAGTTCCCTTTTTCTGACATATAGAAGCCGTATGTCTTCATTTCCAGAACTTCAATCCTCATCCCATTCCGGCTCAGTGTCAGGAGATTGAACCAGCAAGGGTAGCACCCACCACCTGTTCATTCAGTTTTAAGATAAGCATATTTCCTCCAGGCTGCACCTCAGGCTTGGAATAAGATCTCTATAACCAGTCACATAGCTCATGGCTTTCACTCAAACACTTCTTCAAACTTCCCTCTTTCCACAATACCTGTAAAAGTCTTGACAACAAATGGGCTGCTAGAGACAAGAAGACCACAGACTTTCACGACAAGATCAACAGAGGTGCTTTTCTGTGTTCCCTGAACAAGTTTATGTCCCTCTAATCTCTATTTTTTCTTATACTCTCTGGGGCAGAGAATTTTTTGTTTGTTTTGGACTGCACGTCACCTAATTTAAGTTTGAAATTCACAGATAGCAGCTGTGGAAGGAAGACCCACTTTATTCCAAATATTACCTGCTGGATGGTTTTGACCAAGTCATTTGTGCAATTTTAGAAAATTGACAAAATTATAAAATAAGCTGTTACGTTTGTATCACAGAAATTGACTTCATTGTCAGTATCTGGTGTTAGATTGAAAGGTTGCTTGCCAAACCAACTAGTCCTGTGCTGTCATTTATAACCTGAAAACTTTTGGTCTTTATGTCACAAAATCATAGGCTGCCTA
>VZZY01004250.1:15456-29779 GCA_013400335.1 Eurystomus gularis
CCCTCAGGCCAGAGGGTTGGGACCGGGTTCTTTCTGACTTTGTTCTGCCATTAATGTTTATATTTAGTTATTTGTTCACCTGCTTTAATATATATATATACACTAGTAAAGAACTGTTATTCCTACCCCCATATCCTTGCCTGAGAGCCCCCTTGATTTTAAATTTGCAATAATTTGGAGGGAAGGGGTTTACATTTCCTATCCCAAGGGAGGTTCCTGCCTTCCCCGGGAGACACCTGTCCTTCAAACCAGGACAAATATTGGTGAGATTAAAAAATACAAAGCTAGATAACTAGTGATGGGTCCCTCTCTGTCCTCTCTTCTCTGTGGGGCATCATTTCCTTTCCCATTTCAGGACAGAGAAAGAGCCACTGCAGTTAGAGAGTCAGCAAAATCTGGCAAGGAAAGTGGATGGGGAAACATGCAGGAGGCCCTAGCATTCCCAGCATTGTTTTTTCTGATGGGTTTGACATGGGTGGCAGTGCAGGGGGAGGTCCCAGCCCTCCAACAAACTTGGATCACACAGAGGTTAACATACCAGAAGGGAGGAGGAGGAGGTGAGAGACCCCAGGCTGAGCTGTTTCCCTCTCTGACAGGTGTACATGCTGGTACAGTGGCATGAATTTTAATTTCATCATGATGAAAAGGCTAATAACATGAAAATGTTATTACCATTGCTTTTTGCAGAGATAACTCACAGCACTGGAGCAGCCTGTTCACTACCGTGGCTGCTAGCAGAGGAGCAGATTATAACCTAGGATGGTGGTATGCCCTTTGAAGGGTGTAAGCAGCACAGCTTCAGCACTTGCATTAGTACCTACAGACCCAACAGAAAAGGACATTAATTTACTCCTTTTTCAGTTGAAGTTGCAATCAGCGACACTCAGGCAAATGCAAGATGACAGAAGTATTGCCCATGTGTCTGGGATGTGGTGGACTTCCACAGCAGGGAGTGAAGTCCTCATTAGATGACACAAAATTAAGTGGGAGTATCGATCTGCTTGAGGGTAGGAAGGCTCTGCAGAGGGATTTGGACAGGCTGGAGCGATGGGCTGAGGCCAATTAACAAAGCCAAATGCCATGTCCTGCACTTTGGTCACAACAACGCCTGGCAATGCTACAGGCTTGGGGAGGAGTGGCTGGGGAGCTGCCTGTCAGAAAAGGACCTGGGGGTGTTGGTCAACAGCTGTCTGAACATGAGCCAGCAGTGTGCCCAGGTGGCCAAGAAGGCCAATGGCATCCTGGCCTGTATCAGAAACAGTGTGACCAGCAGGAGTAGGGAGGTGATTGTGGCCCTGTACTCGGCACTCGTAAGACCGCACCTTGAGCACTGTGTCCAGTTTTGGGCACCACAGTACAAGACAGACATTGAGGTGCTGGAGCGAGTCCAGAGAAGGGCAACAGAGCTGGTGAGGGGTCTGGAAAGCGTGGTCTATGAGGAGCGGCTGAGGGAACTGGGCTTGTTCAGTCTAGAGGAGACTGAGACCTTATTGCCTAAAAGGAGGTTGTAGCAAGGCTGGTGTTGGTCTCTTCTCCCAAATCACTAATGATAGAACAAGAGGAAGTGGCCTCAAGTTGTGTCAGGGGAGGTTTAGATTAGATATTAGGAAGAAATTCTTTACTGAGAGAGTGGTTGGGCACTGGAACAGGCTGCCCAGGGAGTTCGTGGAGTCACCATCCCTGGAGGTGTTTAAAAAATGAGTGGATGTAGCACTTGAGGCTATGGTCTGGTGGTTAGAGAATGTTAGGGTGAAGGTTGGACTTGATGATCCTAGTGGTCCTTTCCAACCATAATGATTCTATGATTCTGTGATTAGGTGAGAGAGAGCTACATGAAAATGAAGACTCCATCTTGATTCCTAGGACATGGGCAGAGTTGAGCAGGCTTGGTAGTTATGAGCAAACTTCATAGTTCTCTGAATTTACTTAAGTGAATGATACAGTTTTTCAGATTAAACCACAGAGATGTTTTTTGGGTAATAAGAAGAGAGGAAAAACAGTTTTCAGATGCTGCAGTGCAAAGTACAGTTTAATCTCTTGGGTAGGAGAGTTCAAGTGCTGCAGCAGGTTATGTAAAAAGATGTGGAAAGCTTGCCATCTTCTCTTAATAGTCTTGGAAGCATAGTCTTTAAAACATACAGGTGTAATGACATTTTCTAAAATGGAGTTCACATAACCTGTCTTCAACCCATTGTGTATCTTAGGAACCTGCTTTATTTTTTTTTTATTAAGTAAAGCAACTGTGGGGTTGATTTTTAATTGGTGGTGTCTACTGTTTTGTAGAATGCCATGTTTTAGCATAACCTAATCCAGAAGTGGCAGCTAAGAAGTGGTTGCTTAAAAAGGCAGAGTTATTTACAGCAGAACACGAAGTGCGACTGTCAAGTACTTCCATCATGACCTTTGAGATTTATTTGTAAAATCTATATTTTTCCATGTGCATGACTCGCCTCGAGATAAAATACTTTCCTATTTTAGAAGACACTCCAGGTACAGCAGAACTCACAAGCAGCTTTGCAGATAGCAAGTGTCTGTGCAGATTTGTTTTAAGGAACAGACTTCGTTGTCCAAGGTTTTTTGCTTCTGTTTGTTTTAAAGAGATCATCATAAATACTAGTTTCTTGTTTGTTCATTACTTTCCTTATTGATGTAAGTCTGTTCAAGTCAAAGATAGTGCTACAGTGTAACAGGGAGCAGAGTTTGAGCAAATGCATTTGAAAGTAAAAGATGTAAATTGTATGAATTTGCCAGCACCCTTAAACAGGCACTTTCAAGGTGGTATTTTCTGTTGCTAGCATCATGCTCTCTGTGAAGGTTGAATGGATGATACGAAAATAAATGTGTATTTTCTCGCAGTGAGTTTGTGAGCTCGCAGACTTCCTCCTGGAAGGATGTAATCTTGCAGCAGGTGTGAGGTGTTTTTTTATGGTGTGGTACTGATACTGTGCTCAGTGTCGTAATGCCATTACCCCTCCATATCCCTTAGGAGCTAAGCCCCAAGCCCACAAACTTTTTTGTGCAGTAGGGCAGTGCACAAGGGTGTGGGCTGTAACTGGAATTCACTCCCTTGGGGATGATGGGGTCAGAGCAAAGATGCTGGAGTGAAAAAGCCTTGCAAGCCACTGTGTGTTTGCAAAGGTTAAGGCATCTGAAAATGAAGAGGCTCTGAATTAATGATTTTATAAAACTTGAAATGTAGGGCACAGCCCTTTACATCTTAGTTCATGGAGGGATGTAGCCATAAGAAGCAGAAAATAGTGGTGCAGTTCATGCTTTTCTAATGTAATGTGATTGAATAGCAATCAGAGAATTACAAGTTGTTGTTTCCACAAACTCACACAATGAGAGCAAAATTGGAATAAAAACATCTCTTCAAGGCTTGTCAGCTCCTCTCATGATGTGCTCATGCCATGCTGTGGAATGACGGTCAGTCCCACCACTCTGCACTCTTTCTTGTTTTTCATCAGCTGTATAAACATCTCATGTGCTGAAAAAAAGCTAAACAAAAACCAGCTGCACTATAAATTATTTAAACCTGGAGCCTTTGTGAGAGAATTGGGCCTTCTCTGTCCAGAAGGGCTGTGCCTACGTCAGCAAGCAGCACAGCCCAGCAGGAGCAAGTTGGTAGAACCAGGAGCTTGGTGCTGAGGACCACATGCCCACGCTACAAACATTCAGACCAGCTCTAGCATGGACCTGTGGACTGGATACCCAGCAGTAGTTGGAGAATGGGCACTGTGCTCCTTCAGTGTGTCACCTGGCTTCCCACCATTGGAGGGGAGCCCTTTCATGCTCCAGGGCTGCTGCATGCTGCAAAGAAGAGCATGTTATAAAGCGGACATGATCAGGAGAGTCATTTCAAAAACATACTTCTAAGCCAAAGTCAAACGCAGTGGCCATAGCATCTCAGTTCTCTGTTCTGGGGCAAAGGTATTAATATTGAGCCAATTTAAATTTCTCACACGCTTCCTTTCATTTGGGTTAATAATTCTTATTTGATCAATTCAGATGCCTTTTCTCTAGTCATTTCCATTGGAAATTACTGACTTTCCTCTTTCCACTGGGGGTTTTAAAAAGGTTTTTTAGGGAAAACTTTTTTTTTTTCCTGTTGCATCAGAGCACTGGGTATCTGCTTTCTTTTCACTGGTGAGTTATGGGCTTTCTAAATGTTCATTTTATAACATGGTAAAAGTGGTTTTATTTTTTAATTACAGTTATTCACATTAATGGACATCTTTCCCATCAACCACTTTGAAAAGGTGAAACAGGAGAACCAACATTTCAAATTTCTGTATCACATGTTTATAGCAGTTTGTGAGCTTGATCAACACAGAAGTTGTGTCTAATCTCATTAGACACCACAGAAGTATAATGTTGTATTCATCACAGATTTACCCTTGCCTCATACTGGTTTTAGATGTGAACATGCAGCAGCTGAGGTAGTAGTGGTTTCTGTTTGTGAGGTCTGTTGAGTAGGGTTCATTTGTTCAATTAAAAGAAAGAAAAAAAAAACCACTTTTATACGAAATGTAGCTAATTTCACTTTCAGTGGAAGCAATAAGGCAAAGTTTTGCCTGTGTAAGTAGCTACCAACTGAGCCTTTGTGTTGAGTACCCCCTGAGATTTGCAAGGGGAAACACCTAGGTTTTTCCCAGAGATGGGGGGTTGCACTCCTCCTCTGGTCCCACTGTCTGTAGCTCCTCACATGCATATTTGTGCTTCTCCCCTTTCCCAAGCAGTGTTTGGTGAACACATCAGTGCATCTGTCTGCTCTGAGCCTTCCGAGCACAAAGCTGTTCCCCTCTGCCCTTGATGTTAGACAAGCTCATTATTGTTCAGGTCTGAGGAGGCAAAGGATGACTGAAGCAAAGCAATATGAGTTTTATATAATTTGGGGGGTTTTTATGCTGCTGCAGGGGCCGTGGCGGCACTTAGTTGAAGCTTCTTCCTCTGCAGACACTTGCCAAGGAGGAAGGAAAATGCCGTGGGTGCTTGGGCAGTTGGGGAGACAGTGGCAGAAGTGCATTTTTGGTTCCTTCACTGGACAGATTCTTCATAAGGTCCTGCTTCTAAAGGAAAATAAAAGGCATGTAAATCTCCTGTTTTCCAAATAGCTGTTAGCAGATCCTGCCCAAGAGGGGAAATCTTCCCAGTTCTCTTTATTGCTGTGTGACAGGTAACTGAATGCTGCTGTTAGTGCTCACATCCCCTGTTTTACTGGTTGAATGGGTACAGGTGGTTTCTCTCTGTCAGGATCAAGTACGTGGATTACCACTGCCAGGAGCATCCCTGGTTGCCCCGTGACAGTGCCTGTGGGAGGACCTAAGCATCAGCTTGACAGACCCCTCGTCTGCTCCCCTCACCATTGCCACCGACTCACTACACTTTCTTGCTTCACTGCAAGCACATGGAAAGCTTCACCGCGAGCACACAGATTACCTGACCATCCCTTTTCTTGCTGACATTGTTCTTGCAGTCTCACAGGCTGTGTGGTGCCTTTTGGAGCATGGTGGGATGGCTGGAGCTCACTGTGAAGGCTGTAGATGTGCCTCACTTCAAACAATAGCTCTATGTCTACATTGTATTTGTCCTTATTCTGCATTGATATATTTATTCTTCATGAGGTGCAGAGATAAGTTTTTCAGGTTGTTAAAACATAGATTTTTTTCTATCTAGAGCTGCAGTGGTTCTATCTGCAATTTTGTTTTGTTTTTTTTTTTTTTCTTAAAAACTTTAAAAGCATGATATGCTTGTTGTGGTGTAGTGGGTCTGGCTGAGCTGGTTTTCTACATAGCAGCCCTCATGGTGCAATGTTTTGTGCTGGGAGCTAGAAGGGTGCTGATAACACACCCGTGTTGTGACTGCTGCTGAGCAGGGCTCGCACAGCACCAAGGCTCTGCCCAACATTCCCCCCTCAGTGGGATGGGGTGGGCAAGATCTTGGGAGGGGACACAACCAGGACAGCTGACCCCAACTGACCAAAGGGATATTCCAGACCATATGACGTCAGCTCAGCTATAAAGCTAGAGAAAAGGAGGAGGAGAGGGGGGACCGTTCCATTGTCCTCCAGAGCAACTGCTACGTGTCTTGGAGCCCTGCTTCCCAGGGAGTGACCAAAGATCGCCTGCTGATGGGAAGTAGAGAATAAAACTTTGTTTTCCTTTGCTTCCATGCGCGGATTTGCTTGGCTTTTGCTTCTATTATTATTAAACTGCTTTTTGTTTCTCATCTTATTTTCCTCCCCTTTCTTTTTGCTCTGCTGAGGAGGGAGAGGGGAAGGAAGGGGGGGTGATAGAGCGGCTTGGTGGGCACCTGGCGCTCAGCCAAGGTTAAGCCACCACATGTGGTTAGATGCAAAATTATTTCAGATATAAACAACAAGGGAAGGGATTGGGAAGGGGAAATACTCAGTTCTAGGGCTTCTTTCTCTGTACTCCTGGCTAATATAAATACAGAGAATTTTTAGTATACAAGCAAGTTCAAAAGGATGATAAACAGTTTGTTTTCATGTGTTAGTATTGTCATCAGGGTACTATTTTCTATGTATTACTTACTTACCTAGATGCTACTCGATATATAATTTGAAAGCTTGAAGTTACCGAAAGTATTCTACAAGTGTATGCTTCCTGAGCTCCTACTTAAAGCCAAAAGAAAGAGATGTGTATTTACAGGCAACAGAATGTACTGTTTTGGGGAGGACCCTGGAACAGGTTACCCAGAGAAGTGGTAGATGTGTCATGCCTAGAAATACTCAAGGTCAGGTTGTACTGGGCTCTGAGCAACCTGATCTAGGTAAGGATGTCCTGGCTCATTGCAGCGGGATTGGACTAGATGACCTTTTAAAGGTCCCTTTGAACCCAAACTATTCTATGATTCTATGAATATTGTGTCTTTAATTCCCTGTCTTGGAAGATGAAGTATTTTTTGTAGCAGCTTTGTGGTCTATACCCAGTTTGCTTAATATCTGTAATAAAATGGTGTTACTGGTACTGTCACAGGTAAAACTTGAGCTTGCATTCAACTCACCAGTAGAGTATTCTAAATGAGAAACTGGTGTGTATACATAATCCCATTAGGCAATATTGTTGTTCAAAATCCCTTTGGTTTTTTTTCTTTCACCTCACAACAGAGTTCCTAGGTCTGTGGTGAAGTGTTTTGTGACACATTTTTGAATTGGCATTTTGCCCTGCTTTCAGTTCTTTAATGCAAGAAGCAAGAAGCTTTACTAAGAAACAAGAATCTTTTTCTCCTCTATCTGTACCTATTCAGCTCAGGGCTGTGATGCTGAATATGCAGCCAGACACACAAGTCAGATGATCTAAGATGTGTAATACAAGGTTAGCCATTTCAAGCAATAATAATTTAAAATCTGTATTGGAGTTGTTAGGTCTGCTTTTAATATCTTTGCCATCTAAATATGTCTTAATCCTTTTTAAAAGATAAATTTTTGTGTGTTTTCACACCTCCCCAAGGCTTTTCTAAAGTAAATCTTCCTTGTGTTATTTAGTCACATCTTTTGAAAGAGGTGATTAATTTGAAACAAGTATTTCTAAAATAGCTTTTGTCATTGATAAACAACTCTATAAAAATGGAGCCTGATCCTGCAAACACTTGCAGCAGAAATGTTCAGTCTTACTCTCCCAAGTAATTTGCTGCCTTTGGCTTATAAAGTCATTGCCTGACACAGTCAAAATGCACAGTTTTGTAGTTTCATCTGAGCGCAAGCCCCAACAGCTGAGGTTTCTGCAGAACTGCATTATTAGTCATGCAGTTAGTACCTTTGTTAAGAATATTGAAGTGCAAGATTTTTGCAGGATCAGATCAAATTACTGGTATAAGTGACTTTTTTCCAGTTACAAGTGTGGTATATTTTAAAGTCTTGGGGAGAATGGGCTTTCAGTGATCACCTTTGAGATGCTTCTGTAAATTAATGTGTGCAATTAATCCTTGTAATATTAAAAGCTGAATTTAACTTACGCAACCTGGGAGAATACTGGACTGTAAATCAGTGAAGTGTGTGACAAAACCTGATCTTTATCCAAAGTTAGATAGGCAAAATTAGATCTTTCACGCTTTATAGTCTCTTTATATTCTAAGGAGACGTGATAAACTGCTGTCAAAATTTTCTCTAGCTGGCTTCCTGTTTAAGTTTTTTGTTGTATGTATGATGTTGTTTACTTTTTTAAAGACTATTCTGCCTGGAGGTGCTTCTAGGTGATTTGGGGCAATTAAAGGGATTGCTGGCCCCAAAGCAGAGGCTGACTGAAGCAAATATGCCCACAATTCCAAGATTTTATATCACAACCTGAAGTATCCCCTTGAGATTAAATAGCTGCTGGTTTAAGATAGCACACAGGTCTGACTCTGCTCTCATATAATTCCACATTTAGGTTTTTCAGCTTTCGGAAGTATGTGGCTTTTTAGATTGAATGGCGTTGGAGAGCCAGGTTCACTGAATCTGTTTTCAGGGACTCAAACTTTTTTATTTTCTTTGTGCATATGCAAGCACCTTCAACAGAACTGTTTCATGTTGAAAGGTAGCATATGCACGTGCATCACACTCCTGGCTTCTGGAAGTGGCAGGCAAACAACAGATACTGCGAGATGTGACTTTTAAGATGTTTTGTGTGGTTTTTTCATGATGATTGGAAGCACTAGGAACATTTCTAAATGACATGATCCCATAAAGTGTCCCATGTCTTCTCTCCGTCTTTGCTGCAGAGGAAATTATTCCAATATCATCAACTTAAAAGCCTTGCAATGTATGATAGAGGTTTTTTAAGGTTCTGGACTGTTGGGATGACATGGAGATGCACAGTCTAATCTCCTTGTATTCTGTCTTTTTGACAAAGTTCCTAACTTTCAAAATAAAAAAAAAAGATTTTAAAAGATGCAGTCTTAAAGGCCTACATGCTAGAGAGCAAAAGGAAGATTCTTTAAGGATTCACAGAAATTTGTAGATTTTTAGTATGTTTTGACTTTGTTGTTTAAATGGATACTACAGTCACAGGTCTCTTGTGCTTTTTGCTTTTGGAGATTCAGCAATGAATACTGGTGGCACTGTATACGCGTGTAGAGTCCTTGCATATATTTTTTCATGGAAATAAGGCTCTCTGAAAAATGTTGAATATCATGGAAAAGTGGCAACAACTGTTCCCATCATGACAGTGTTTTTAGTGTCTGCCTTGACACTGCTGGCCATGGGAAGATGCAGCTTCTGAGACAGATGCGGGTACAGTGCAGATGGGCTGGGGCACCTCAGTACCGAAGTGTCCCCCAGTAGTAGGACTGTCTTGATGAATTGCCTCTGTGCTGACATCGCCCATAACAGTAGCCAGGGCAAGGTAGATGTGAAACTGGAAAACAAGCCAACACTCCCCTGACAATCGGCAATGCAGTTCCTGAATTTAGCACCTGAGGTGCAGAGAAGTGCAGGGGAACCATGCATCCTTCTGGCTATTTAAACATTCTCACATCCTCACCTCGTATTTGTGGGAAGGGTCTGGATATGGGAATCCTCTTTGTCCTCTTGCCCCATACATTTGTGATCGATCGTGAACTCAGTCAGGAGGGACTTCTGATTTTATTTTTTTATTATTACTTTTTTTTTTTCTGTTTCAAAAATGACCCGGGTGGCACCATTGCCTCTCAGCAAAACCAGCTGGCTGCTCTGGGGCATACTAAATTCTGGACAGGTTGTTAACTTGTCATGAGATGGGGTGTCATCTCCTGCCAGATTGAGATTTTCAAATCCAGTTTGGAGCTTTTTCAAAATTACTTGTTTGGCACAAATATGGGTTTCGTAATGGTATTTTATGCTCACATCAGAGGCGGGGTCTGCAAGTAGCTCATCACTGGTGCTTGCTGAAACTAGTCCCAACAGCAGCCACTTGCTTGGGTTACAGTGACTGCAGGGCTGCCTGCTGCCTGTAATCCTGTCTTTGAAGTGTGAAGCCAGCCATGAAGTGTCTAATTAAAATACCTGTGTCTGGATGTCTTAATGATTTTTGACAATAGCAGAATTACTGGCAAAAGTTCCTTGAAAAAGAAGAACTGGCACTGCAAAATTGTCACAGTGCAGGGTGTTGGGATGGGACACAGAGCTACTACTTGTATTTGTGACCCTTATTTTGTTTAATTTCTCTCCAATTATTGTAGTCTGTGAATTGAAATAACATCATGTCTCCTCCTCTCATCCTGAATATTCATGAGATTGGGCAGTGCCATGGCCAGATCCCCAGTCCTTGTGGAACTGGATGGGTTTAGAGGCTGCAGTAGCTCGAGAGGTTGGTATTACTGAATGTCCTTTTAGTTTGTGATTTATTTTTTTTTTAATGTATATATGGTCTGTCAAGTCATTTTCTCTCCAGTCAAAGGTTAGAATGTGCGCCTTCCAGAGATCAAGATAATTATTTTTTAAATTAAAGGTTTGATTTTGTGAAAAGCTTAATGGGCATTTAGTTATGGTCTGGAGTAGTTCAGTGCGCTTCAAATATGAATTAAAAATAAGAAATGCTTGGAGTTAAAGTTGTCAGCTCTACAGCCCAGTGAGAGCTGCCGCTCCAGTGCTCCAGCTCCCCAGCAAACCTGGCAGGGACAAAGTGGGATATTTGCAAGAGTAAAGGAGGGTAGGGCTTTTTTGCCTTTCTTTTTCCAGGACAGAGGAAAAGAAACTATGGGAAGAGCAGAGCTTTCAGAGGAAATACAAGGTTGGAAAGGGGAAGCAGCTGTTGCCCTCTTCTTCCCGCTGTCCTCTTCACTTCCACATCACTCCCCCATTGCTGGCAGGATGTCAAAATGCTGTGGAGAATTGGGCTCAAGACTTATTTTCTAGTGAGATGTGGATTGGGAGACTGGTTGGGGGATATGACTTCATGTAATTTTTCTGGTGTTCACATTATGTACAGAGCTAGGGGCAGCATTCTTGAGGCCTGCCCTGCAGAAGCAGTCTGTTGGGGTGTCAGCCTTTGTGTTGCATTGGGTAACTGCAATTTCGTGTCTCTTGATTGTTCTCATCTAAGAGTAGGGTGGAGAATTTAGTGCTTCCTGTTTCAGAGAGTTGGTGCTCTGAGTTGCTCAGAAAATGCCATCCTTCATCATGACAACTTGCATTTGGAGATGTGTGAAGCAATGTGCACACTGTTTGCCCACGAATGAAACTAAGCAGGTTGTTCAAACGACCACCAAGTTAGTCTCCTCACTTTTTCAAATACTTGCAGAAAATAACCAGGAGAACTAAATTCAAAGTAATGCCTTATGAGAGAAGGACAGCTCAGGGAATACATGGTAATAAAAATAAATATGTTTAGTGATGCTTTGTTACAGCATCACACTGTGGCGAGGAGGAGAGAAACCTCACCAGCTCTGAGTGTTTGGGCCACTTTGCAAAATACTTTGAAATCCTTTTTTTTTCCTTTTCCATGCTCCACTAGCTTGTCTGGCAGCAGTGGCAGAATACCGGAATACCTCCTGCTCCTGCAGTGTTTATAGTCTGGAAGTAGCTACTGAAAGAGATTCTAGAGAATAAAATTGAGGGGTAATAGAGGATAGAAAACAGCATGTCCGTGCTTTGTGTGTTATCTGTGATGCCTAATGGAGCTTCTTTAATAGAAGTGATTTCTTCTCCACTGTTTTTGTGTTAGTGGGGCACAAGCCTACAAGCAAAAAAAATTGGGTAAGTGAATATTAATGAAATCTCTCATCAGTTATCACCAGAGCAAACTCTGGGAGAATTTGGTTGCTTTTTCAGTGGATTTAAGTATAATTTTGCTTAAGTGGTAGGGCAACTCTGAAAAAAGTCTTTACCCCTTGTCTTCAAAGGGTGCCAGTGGAACTGCAGCAGTTTTGAGAAGAGAAAGGAAGGGGATGACCAGAGAAGAACAGAAAATCTTTCTACAGGGTTATCCGCATAGGTTTTGTCTTTATGCCTGCTCATCCTAGAGAAATGATAATGTGATTGATTTGTTCCAGGCAGGTAGGCAAAGCCTTAAGTATCAAATGTACCCATTTCTGCATTGGCTTAGTGTTTTTCTCCTAAAATAATCTAAAAAGTGCATATATATAAAAAAATGAAACACTAACAAGAAAAAAATATCAAAAAGAAAAGCGTCTCAGCTAAAGAAGAGCTGATTTTTTTTTTTGTATCCGTAGCCATAGCATTTGCTATCCAAAGGTCTGTTACTCTGCCCAAGGTTGTACTTAACATAGCTACAGGTGTAACCACAACACTACTCATACCAGACTCAGTCAGGGTACAGCACCTCAGCTTTGAGAGGACTGACCACTGCATTGGCTCAGTTTTATGTGTCATGTGTTTTCAGGTCTAGTGCTGTGATTTGCCTCTGTCCTTCCCAAACATTTGGAGGCAGGCACCTTGGGCAGCCGGCTTTGACTGCTGGGAAGATTTGAAAACACCAAGTGGTGTCTTACTAACAAAGCATTTAGAAGGGTGTAAAACTTAGGGCAATCCCTTTTGACAAGGAAGAGGTCCATCATCAAATGTGGGTTTGTGGAAGCCATCTCTGCCTCTGCTGGGCATCCTATGTGTATAAGCTCCCATCTGAAGTAATGTACAGGGTATATAAACTCACCATAGGCAGCTTAATGTTTGTCTTAACAATATGTTTGTAATGGGAAGATCTGGGTAAATGTCCTGGTTTGGCCAGGACAGGGTTAATTTGGTGCAGCCAGGCTATTCTATACCATGCTAACATCATGCCCCGGGGCCAGTTCCGGTTTGGGGCCAGTTCCGGGTTCAGCGGTTCGGCGCCGGCATGTGTAATCGCGCCGCTCCCTTTGTCCCCGGTATTGCCTTTTTCTCTGTATTGCTTCTTTCTTGCTGTTGTTATTGCTTTTGTTACTGCGATTGCTTCTTACGTGTTTCTGTATTAAACTTTCCGTATCTCAACTCAAAAAGGCATTTTCAAACTTTTTTCTTCTTTCTCTGTCCAGGGCCCATGGCGGGAGGGTAGCGGCAGCGCCCATGTGGCTCGGCTCCCACAGGGACCCGCCACGGCTTTACTAAACTACCACAGTTCAAACTGGAAAAGGGTAGATTTAGATTAGAAATTCAGAAGAAGTTCTTCACCGTGAGTGTGGTGAGACACTGGCACAGGTTGCCCAGGGAAGTTGTGGATGCTCCATCCCTGGATGTGTTCAAGACCAGGTTGGATGGTGCCTTGCACAACCTGGTCGCTTGGCAGGGGGGTTGTAACTAGATGATCTTTAATGTCCCTTCCAACCCAAACCATTCTATGATTATATTTACTTTTAATATTTCCTTTTTTTCCATTCTAGCATCTTCCATTCTTCCATCTAGAAGCCTGATCTTAGATCTCATTGAATACTCTCCTTTTCCTTTCACTGTTCGAGCCATTTTGGTCCTGGAGGGAACACTGTGAAGCACAATGAGAAAACAGCCCTAGGCTTGTGTGGTGGTTCAGACCCTGCTGGGAGCTGAGCTATGTGGCCACTGCCACTGCCCTCCCAGCGCCGGTTCAGGGAAGGGGGACGGGGAAACCACAGAGCCAGGATTGAGATAATGAGAATTTAATACAATGACACACAAGAAACAATTGCAGTAACAACATCAATGACAACAGTGAGAAAAACAGTGTACGCAACAAGTGATACCGTGTGGGTAGCGGAGCTACCAGCCACACGCTCCAGTCACACTGCGGGACCAGAACTGGCCCCCAGGCCAGCATGGTATGGAATAGCCCAGCCGCACCAAATTAACCCTGTCCTGGCTGAACCAGGACATTATCAACTCCTTATTCTGTACCATCTATCTCACGCTCCACAGCCATTTAACAAGCGAAAAGAAATACAATACAGTTCACTGGCCGTTCTCCCCCAAAATTACATCCCCCTGAGGCACACACCGGACTTCTCCATCCTCTTGCATCACCCACCAGGTGCACCCAGGTCCCTGAGCAAAGGCAATCCCATGGATGGGTTTGCTTTTATCTGAGGCAGGACTGACCCAGACCATTTTTCCCAAAACATTCTGCATGTGTATCACAGGGACTTTATCCCTGTCTATGGTATGTGGAAGTTTTGACAGGGCAGGGCCAGCTCAATTGACAGATCCTCTTGTGTTGACCAACCAGGTGGCCTTTGCCAGATGAGTGTCCCAGTTTTTGAAGGTTCCACCCCCCATTGCCTTCAGTGTGGTCTTCAATAGTCCGTTGTACCTTTCAGTTTTTCTGGAGGCTGGTGTGTGATAGGGGATATGGTAGATCCACTCGATGCCGTGCTCTTCTGCCCAGGTGTCTATGAGGTTGTTCCGGAAGTGAGTCCCATTGTCTGACTCAATCCTCTC
>VZZY01004259.1:0-22035 GCA_013400335.1 Eurystomus gularis
TGCTGCTGAATCCCATATATTTTATCACTTCTCAACCTTAATGACCAAAGACAGGGACAGAACTTCTCCTACAAGGCTGAGGGCAGAAAATGGTCCTACAAGCTACTGAAAGCTCCCATGTTTCAGTCTGGAAGTAGCTAAGCAGACACCTATGTAAAATTTGTATATGCCTTTAATTCTTTAAAAAACAAATGGAAAAATATTGATTCAATCATGAGCATTATTATGTCTACCAATGTTTGCATTTCTGTAAGGCAGAAGCAGATTTAAACTCTTTATTTGCCAAAAAAAATTGCAGGTTTAAAAATGTTTTCAAGCCACTGGTTCTAGCCCTGCAAGGATAACAGTGACCTAAAGTAGGAGGATCTCAGCGTTGAGAGCTTTTAAGACTGGTAAGACTTAGACGACCTTGGCAGTCCTAGCAGAGGTGAAGAAGGAAAGAGTACAGAGATGCCTACAAGCTGTTCTTGTGATATATCTAGCAAAACAAGGTAAAACACTAGGACTGAGATAATACTTGTCATGTGAATTGAAGGTAAGAACAAATCCACTTTCTGCCTGTAACTGGCATATTCCTTTCCCCTTGTGCAGGCTTTGCAGCCATGTACATCTCCATCTACAGCAGCATCTCCAGATGCCGAAAACTGCAGAGTCTATTCTGAAATTGAAAATCTGATTAAGTGTATCTTTGATCCCATTAAAATTTGTGCTTAGGAACCTTTGTGAAGTAGGTTCTCAGTGAATACTATGGCTTTTCAGTTAGCCACAAAAAATAGGAAAAGCGAGAAACCTGCCAAAACACAAATTTATCTTTTCTGTGATGATCTCCCTTCTAGAGAGGGCTGCACCGCTGCTGTATATTTAGGATGAACCACAGAACTGTAAATTCCTACAGATAAGCACTACTTATTCACACCAAACAGTCAAAAGATTAAGAGGTATTCTCGGTTCCCCCTTTGATGGACTGTATTGCTGCTTGTTTCCCCCTCTGCAAAATTAAGATAACAATACAGACTTCTGAAGTGCTTTGCCATGGAAAATTCAATGAATGAGCTAAATATTGTTCAATCATCCAGTACCTTCACTATTCCCTTGTCAATTGATATTTCTGGTTCCGTCTGCTTCTAGTTAAATCCCATGCATCTTGGGTGATGTTTTTGTTTGGGAAGGAAAATAACGTTTGAAGAGCTACTCCTTCTGGCTGACGCTCAGAATGCTTTTTATTGTTGAAATGCATATAGAAATTCAAACAAGAGACTAAAAGTACGCCTTAGTCTAACCCTAAAATCTACACAACAGAAATATTTACTTTTTTCATTTTATGAAATTTACAAAACATCCTTTCAACCCTGTACTGAAAGTCTGCCTAGCAATAAGCATGTACCAACATGTTAACCTGTTATAAGCAGGGACCAATTCAATACAAGCAGAAACATCAGCAGAGCAGTAAAATAAATGTGTAAAACCTTCCTTTCATATTTTCTAGGTTTCTGCTGCTAATAAATTTTCAAGTTAATTCTCTAGGAGGCAGGAATCTTCTGACAGAGCCAAAGGGGAGCCTGCTGATGGGCTGAATCGGGTCCATCTGAAAATTCTTCTCTGGTGTACTTTGTTCCACTGATCTAGATGGGTCCTTGTATCAGCAAGGATCTGTTGACCACCAGGCCACACACTTCATGCTTCTTACATGAGAGCAGTTAGCTCCTACACTTATTCCATCCTTGGCCAGAACACTGTTATTTGGATAACAACAAAACCTATCAAGAACTGAGCAAGCCTTTCCAGTCAAAATGAAGGCAAGAACTTCTCTGGAATCAAGGGTGTAACATCTACTGACTGCAACAAGGACACACCCCTAGAGTTGATACTACTCTGTACCCTTTTGAGAATCCTGCAGAAGAGCAGGATCCCATCCTTTGGGTATGCACTTGCTGGTGCTCCTTCTGAAGTCCTGGAATGAAACAAGAATAAGTTCCAAATTAAATCTTGCTGACAAACTAAAACAAGGAGTTCTGACAATCAACAGCCTAAGAGGACCCATGTAGCATTTTTTAAGTTTTGTAAATCTCCGATTTAGAAGACGCCACATATCAATTCCTTTAGAAGTCTTGGTCTTTGTTGCTTATGCAGTTAATGATAATTAGGAAAATGAAGCCACGGTAAATGTCCTGGTTTAACTTAGCTACCACAGTTTTCACTATGGCAATCATTGTAACTGTGTGACATCATTGGAATTCTAAGAAGAAACTGCTTTAAGGTACCTTTAGTCATTATAACAACAGCATTATCAACACTTTAGCATTTCTTGTATGGACTTACATTTTCATAGAGGTTGCAGCCAATATGAGATACAAGGGAGGAATGTTGACATTGCATGAACCTTAGCACAGAGAGCTTAAATTTTCTTAGCTGTTGTACATATCAGGCCAGACTGTTGAAATAGCAGGTTCTATCAATCTTAGTTCAAGATCTGTTCTTGCTTTAGTGAAATCTTTCTCCTAGATCTGATGCTGCTGTACCAGCATTTTTTTGTTTACTGTTCAAGGACTAAAATGCCAGCTGTTCCTTGCTCTGCAGAAAATGGCGATACTTACAGATGCATGCATAGTGCATCTTCCAATTGTCTGAGTGGTTCTTGACTTTATTTACTGATTTAAAGTTAAGGAGGCTCAAAGTATCGTGCAATGAGTAATGAAGCCTTAATGCACAGACTCCATTAAGTTTGTTTTACCTACCAAACCTACAGAGAAAGATTTGCTAAAAAGGGTTGTTTTCTTGTCATTTTTACATAGCCTTCCCATCCAGTATTTTATCTCTTTGATTCCAGTTCCACTTGCTGGAATTTTAATTAATGCAATGTCTTCCACTGCAGCAATCACAATGGAATGGGGGGTTGCTTACTTTTGTTTTGGCTTGTTTTGTTTGAGTACATATTTCCTGTGTTCTCCAGAAACAGTGAAAGGCTGGCTGATTTTCAGCTTTTTTCACCTGTTTTTTATCATCTTGTCATTTGTTGGACTTCATGAAGAATGCTGAGACTTAAATACTGCATTGGGCTATATCAGTCATTTGATTGAAGAGTTCTTTGCACTAACAAGGCACTGGAAATCAGCTCACGTCCTCTGTGTGTGTCATAATAGGGCTCTTACTGTGCAGATAAGGCAGCCAGGCTGACAACTCTGACTGCAGTCTGTTCTTGTTTGATGAAAACAGTGCAGGTGTTCCCTATCAGACATGAAAAGGTCAAAGAAAGTAACTGAATGTTGCCTTAAAAGAGACAGGCACCAGTAATTTTCATTTGAATTGTTCTGACTTAATGAAAAAGGGAGTGAATGAGTTAAAAGATGAGTTCAGCTCTTTTTTTACCATTTGTAAAACTTTCAAAGCATTTCACAGGACCTAATTTACAACCTTACAAAAAGTACATGTTGGTCAAGAAATACACACCAGCAACAACAGCCTATGAGAAGAAAATAGAAGAAAATCTACCATTCTGTGCATGCAGTCTTCTTTTAGATACTTACCGGGGCAGAAAGCTGCAAATCAAGGTATACTGTCCCTATCTCACTTTTCAAGCATTTTCACTCCCTTCAGTACTGATGAAGCCGAAATTGATGGCAAATCAAATCTGTGAGTTCAGTATTCCTCTTTTATCAAAACATTGTTGAAATTTAACAAAATAATGGCATTCTTTAGCATGATTTCTAATGAAGTTTTGGCCCATAGATGAACTCCATTGCTTTCACTAGCTTGCCATTAAAATAAGGATATCCATCTGCTTTCAGAGGTCACCTACCATAACTGAACAGTGAAAATCACCAAAATTACATTCCTAAGAAAGTAACAGCTTGCGTATTTTGGATAGGTTTCTACAGTTATGATCATATACAGAAAGGTGTTAAAGGCATTCCATTACCTACGTTATGCAGAACTGGTAAAAACCTAAAGAATCACAGTTCAGTAAGTAGTAACGCAACTGTTCCATAGTTTCTTCTAGCAGCAAGGAGCTTTACAGTAAGAAATGATGGAAAAGGAGAAAGGTCATATCCTGTCAATAGATGATGAAGAACAATGTACATGTTTTCACTGTGGAAAAGCTAAATGCTAGAATGTGGTAAGAGACTGAACTGTGGACTGGGAGAGACAATTGTCTCAGAGATTGCTAGTCTAGATGGAAAATTCATCTGAACAGAGCAAGAACAGCTTCTTGGAACAGCACAACCACAAAGACATCCGGCCCACGAAGACATCCTGCCAACAGCAAACCACCGAGCAAAAACCATCCTGCAGGTGCTCTGCACCAAGGAGCCATATGAAGCACGCATGTGCAGCAGTGTGGAGATGCATCATTGCCATGGAAGCCACAGGCAGATAAAAGGACTGTTAAGATGAGCTCCTGTGTGATAGTCCACCGTCAAAGAATCAAAGGATTCTGACCTCTGGGACGCCATGGATCCACGGTGGTGACTATTCTTGCGCCTCTATCCCGAACATTTGCTTGGTTTCCGTCCTGCTTGTTTCACTCTGTCCTATTGCTGCTGTTTCTTGCTGTTGAGAATTAAAGTTGTTTCGGGTCTCTGGCATTTGACCTTGTTTGTGTCTTAACCTTGCTCTTGGGATAATATAGAAATCTCCATGACATCATGTGTCACGGAAAGTATTTCCAACAGAGACTAGCAGCCCTTCAAAAAGGCACTGACAAAGGCCAACTGCAAGATGGTGAACAGCTCTAATCATATGCCAAGAGTAAATACAGGTTCTGACTAGGGCAGGTGCTGGGAAGGACACACAGGTGAACAGGAGACAAGAGGAGACCTCAGAGCTTGATTCCTCTATAGAGGAAAAATGGCAGAATGGGGACAAAAAGGCACTTAAAAAGGTTATCAGTGAAAACAGGACATAACAGAAACAAACATATTAGTCTCCAAATGAGAAGGGTTTCCATATGTGGGAATGGTGAAATTCTGAGCATCAGCACATCTATCTGAGATTTTCTTGGGGCTTTGACAACTGTATACAAAGGAAAGCATAATATAGTTGCCTGTGATTGCAAGCTATAGGACACAGAAGTCCATCTCAGCGCTACGTTATAAGGTTTTGCAATATGTACTTGCAGCATATCCTGTAAAAATCAAGGAGAATATTCTAATTTTACTAGGATTTATCAAAAAAGCTTTTAACACATATGGTGATTATGTGCAAGTAATCAAATTCTCCTCCATTATAAAATGGAAACTTCTGATAGTCACCGTAACAAATTCAACACACACATTCACCCCCACCCCCAAAAATACTCCACTTTAGAATGAAGCAGAATTTGTTTTTTATTTATTTAGGAATTTTAGTCTAATAAGCAAAACCTCCTATTTTTTCTGAATTACCTTCTAGCCAACATGATTCACTGGTGATTCATCACTTCAACAGTTGTTCATAAACTTCTGCAGAGTCATGCGAGGATGGGATCTCATTGTCTCTGTTCCCCACTTAAAACTTGGAAGAGCAGATTGAGAAACTAGGGTAAATAGCTTCCCAGGAAGGAACTTTGGGCAGAAAGGATACTTTGGAAAGCTTTATACTCATCTACTAAAATAAATCTCAACTACAGAAAGTGAGCAAACTTTTGCCCTGCTGTGATACGTATGTGTCACTTCAAGAAATCTGCTTATTTTGAGGATGGAAAAGCAAGAAGGTTCATAAAATTGCTTTCTCTGTGTTATATTAAATGAAAATTTTGAAACAAACACCTCTGCCCTGCAGTAGGTTTTGACTACAGTCAGAACTACTACAAGTGAACTAGAACTGTAGGTGAAGTGACAATCAGGGTTAATTCAAGCTTATATGCTATTTCATGGCTATGCAAAATTTTTGTTCAGTCTACTTGTACCTAGATGGGATATTTTGTGCTTAAGCCATGGAAAGGCAGCAACTAACTTGAAGACATCACTGCCTTTTAAGTCCTCCCATCCTAGCATGGAGGTGTAAAAGTCCATCTTTACTGTGCTATAATAGCAGTTAAAATGAAGGGCAGTATATATGTTGCTAGATGCAAAAGCATTAATTCCCTTGGAAATCATGAAGTTGACTCTAGTATGTAAATGTAACAGCATATTTAATTTCTCAGAACCAATGCTCATTAAAATACTTAGCCTTATCAATAAAACATTACAAAATCACATGAAAAATTAAAAGATAAATCTTAATTAGAAAAATATACTTTAACAGCATAGTCCTGAATTACTGTGTTCACATAATAAACCCACTTAGCACACTTTGTGAAAACATTACCACATTGCTGAACTAAAAATTACATGACAGGAACACGAAATAAATATTACTCTAATGCTTCCATTTAAAGCCTGACTATTTAATTTGGTTTTATAAAGGAATTTAGTTCCTGTAATACTTAGTAAGAATGCAGCTATTAATTTGGATCCAAAATGACCATGGTGATATGATGTGAAATAATGACATGCAAATGAAAAACAAAACATTTTCCTAAGACAACAGGAGGGGACACTTCCTTGAATATCTGTATTCGCACATGAGGATATTTAGGTAACTATTCTAAGAGTTGGAAGTCTGACATAGCAACAACCCCTTTCTCCTCCCTTGGCCTACACACAGGCACATGCGCACCCTGCTGTCAATGAGAGATAGCAAAACCAAAAAAACCCAATCCATAAAATCCCATTTAGTTCTAATGAGTTAATTTCACCTTCTTTTACAAAACATCCTTCAAAACCAAAGTATGCAAGGACCTCCTTATGTTTAACTAAACAAAGGGTGCTTAGATTTAAGTCAGAGTGACATTGAGAAAACGTACCTTAAAACAGTACTAGAAGGTAAAGGTATAATAATTTCTGTAATTCCCCCTTCATTAAAAAAATGCCATTCCCCCCCCCACTTAGATTTCCTATTTCAAAGCAAGCATTCAACACACCATTCTGAGTCATACCACTGGGGTCTGGCAAGCATCAAGCTGTGGAAGCCAGAGGGCATTTTAAACTTCAAACATAGCTCAGGTTCCTTTAAGAGTCTGGGTAGCAGAACACAGTTTAAAACCATTGTACTTTGGCATTTTGCCTTGTGTAGCAGGTATCTTAAACTGCTCCACAGCCATTTATGCAGTGTAATCCAAGGGTGCTTAGGATTTAAGATGCCGACAGGCCAGGAAACGTTCCTATCTCCCAAAAAACCCTCATTCAATTTCCCCTCAAACTTCTGATAAGGCCAAAGTTTAAACCTTTAGAAGTGGCATCTATGCAAGATCAAGCAGACGTAGCTTTGGGAAGAACCACACATGTGATATTAAATTGCAAAAGAGTATTTCTTCCTCCACTGGGCAAATGTTCTCTCCTGTTTTCCCCAGTCCACTTCTTCAGAGGCTGTTCTCTTAGGTCTTATCTCTCAGATGGAAAATATAAGCATGAAGTTTTACCAGGAAAAACTTCAACTAAGACTAAAATTTTGCTTTTTTTTTCCTCTTCCTCCTCCCACCCCTCCAGAAGGGAGCAAAAGTTCAACTCCTGCAGCTCAGAGATTAAGTGCTGCAAGGCTTCACTGTGTAGCAGAGCCTACTCATCTTGAAAATTTTTGGTTTGTTTTTTGAAGAAGAAGGCTACTTGCTAGTGAAAAAGCTTTTCTGGATGGAATCTACTCATCTGTTCATAGGATCCCTATGGAGTTTTTTCAATGGATAATTAATTCCTTTTTAATCTTTGACTGAAAATTACTCTAAGTTAAATTTCTGCTTAAAATTTACATATACAGTCTTGTGAAAAAAGCGTAGTCAATTTACTTCTTTTGCTGCTTCTGCCTTTAGATTCTTTTGCCAGCAATAGCATTATCACATGTGATAATGTGATGTGGTGGTATGGTAACCTAAATAAATTTTTTGGTTAAGCCAGAGACATGACTTCAAGAACCTGTGACCTTCACCTTAATCTTTCAAAATGCCAAAAAAAACACCCATGTATCAAAGCTATTATATAGATGGGAAAAAAGCTAGAACAGCTTGTAGCAGTGAATAGTCCTGTCTCTAAAGGGGAAGGAAGGAATTAAATCCCCAAGACAGAAAACATGGCCCATGAACATTTCTTTATGAAAATAATGGTTAGAATGTCTAGAATTCTTTTTCAAGGACAGGAGAAGGAGGTTCTGATTTCATATTTCACTATTTTACAATGGGCTTCAGGTACTACTATGCTGGCCATTGTAGAATGGCTTTCTGATCATGCCTGCCCTGCTCCTTTCCTCTAAGACCTTCCCTGGGATCAGGCAAAGAGACATTTTGCTGACTCAAGCCCATCTGCAGCAACCTCCTAATATTATTCCACAGAAACCACTGAAGTGCTGCATCACTAGGACAAATTGTTCATTAGTGTTATTTCACAAAAGGGATATAAAGTGCACTTTAAAAAACTGTTGCATTTTTATGACTCTGAATATAAGAAAGTCTGAATTGAGTTAAAATATGATCATTTCCAAGCACTGCCTGCCACGGCACAGACCAGCTTAGTCACATAGGAAATCACTTCCATTCCTTCAATTGTAACAAGAATGGCAGCAACATTTGGCTGCAAAGCCTAAGGCTTCATGTAACCCTCAGCATGAATGCCTGGGTGCTAAAAACATTCAAAAAGAGCAGAAAGGGGTGAGATTCTTTCATACAGATACAGAAAAATTATTTTTTAAATGGCATTTCATATTTCTAGAAGAAAAAGCAAACCAGCGCCATCAGCAGAGCTGTTAATGTGGAGCTCTGCAGTGAATGGTAGTTCACCAGGTGCACTATGGTCCCATGCAGAGCACTGGCACAAGGGGCTACACGCTGCCAGGCAATCCTGTCCCTATGGGATGGTACCACTTTGTTTGCCATGTGGACCTCTGCAACTGCAGAGAATTATTTGGTAATACTAATACACATGTTAAAAGCATGCAGTCAGAGGAATAAAGCACTTGAAAATGTATTTTGATCACTTCGCAATTGGAGCATAATGTTAATTATTTATGACAGCATCTCAGAATGCACTAACTGTATGCAACAGACGTTGTAAAAAATAATGGCTTAGGAATCCTGGCTACAGCAACGTGCTGTTAAGTCTTTCCTTAGAACAGGGGAGCATTGCCAGATTTTGTTTGTATTAGCAATAGCTGGATTATTGTGGGTCTGTAGTATTGTCATTTTTAAGTCATTGATTTTAATCATTTTTACACTAATCCCCTTGGCAAACAGGTCCTAATGAACACTTAATTTTAAAAAATTGTAAATTCATCTTAAAAAATTAAGTAGCTTACACAATTTGAGCAGCTTGCTCATTCAGAATCAGTTTTCCATAATATTAAAATATTTAATTGAGAATGTTGTTTATAAAGTAAGTCAAACACTAACCAGCTGTATTGTTGCAGCTTATTGTCTAATATAATAGATTGTAATCTTATTAATAAAAGAATATTCTATGGCAGGTGTTTTAATAGCAGGACCCAATTAATTACGTGCATAAATCTACAACAGACAATGAATATAAATTGGAAAATCACATAAAGTGTTCTGTGTCTTATTATGGCAAAATGATTTCACCTTTAATAAATCATTTGACTTAACACAATATTCTGCAGATAAAAAGTGAGCATGCACATTGTAACATTAGATAACTCAAAACTTTTAACTTGCAATTTTGAGTTCATGAATTACAAGTGACAATTTAAAGACCAAGGAAATAAAATAAGCACCATTATAACACTAAATGCAATACAAACATAGCTTTTTTCCCCCATTTTACAAAGAATTCTGCTTATAATTTGGACATACAGAAATTACTTATAAACATGTATACTGATAATTCTTTCTGGAATTAGGAAAATCTTCAATTAAAAACATAGCCCACAAGTAAGCAAAGAACATCTTGAGTTAAAACTGTCAACCTGTTCTTTTCTTGGAAGAGCAGTCTTAATTTAAGCTGTCCTGCGTAGAACTAATTTGCCAGCAGCTGTGTAGCAGAAAATGCCATTGTGCACTATTTGAAGCCTGACTTAGCTATCCTTTTTGAAATTAATAAGGAATAAAAAAAAAAAAGTTTAAAAATCTGTTCCTTTGGCTCTTCCTCTGCAGGTTTATGAGTCATCAAAAGCAATGTCACCCTCTGTAACCTCTGTTTCTACATCTTCCCTTACCATCATGTCAGTAGTTCTTGCTTAGCAGGACGCTGATGCCATAGCAAAGGAGCTGTATTCCAATATATACTGAGCAAAAACACAGCAGAGACTACACAGACTTGGGGACAGCTCTGAGAAGAATCTTCAGTCCAGTGAAAACATTTTAGGTACATGAACCTGGAACCAAATTCCTAAGTGAGTCCCATAGGCTTTCCATTCACTGCGTGAAACAAGCACCTCAAAATGGGGTCCTGCTAAGGGCGGGACCCTGAGCAGGGAACCTCCCAAGACAGACAGTAGGACATGGTGAGGCTGCAGTCACAGAGGAGGGTTTTGGTATCTCACCCCAGGTGGCAGGATGGTACACATTTTTGCTTATGTGCCCCAGCTCACAATGGCTCCTGAATGTCAGCAACTACTGGGCAGGCATTGCTCCTGCCTGCTGAAAGGCCACTTCTATTGCTGCTGACCATACTTCAGTGCAGAAGCACCCACACTGTGGTGTATAAGCCACTTAAGAGCTTACAGGTACCACATAACCACCACTGCTGCTGCTGTTGAGGTGCCCAGAAAATACACACGTGTAACCCTCTGACCTTGTGTTCACCTCACTGATTCTCCCACTCCTCTGTCTCTCCCTTGCTCAGAAACAGATCAAAGCAGGTCCATGAAAATGAAGAATTCAAAACTCATTGAAACACTCTTCCAGAAATGCGTTAAGACATCTGTCATGCACAAGCCCTCTAGCAGTTAGGGGGGTCCTGTCAACAAGCCCAGAGTCCCAATGCCCCATGCTTCATCCCTGGATTGGCAAATCAAAGACAGACCTTCCCCCAAAGAAGAAGTGTGGCTCCAATGGTTTAAGCCTACAGCCTGATGGTTAAAGTACTCTCCTGAGAGCCAGAAGATACAGCACTGATCTCCCGCAGGCCAAACTAAAGTTAGAGCTCCAACTTGCTTGCTCAGAACACTGAATTTCAAGAATGCTACAGAGCTATTTGGGGTGGAAGAGGCCTAGGGACGTCTCTAGGTCAAGTCCATGCTCGAAGGAAGTGCAACACAGAATTCAGTCCCAGGCGTTCAGGCTTATCTGGTCAGATCTTGAAAACCTCTGAGGTAGTTCACTTTGTGAGAAGCCCAGTCCTCTTGTGTGTGGTGGCTGACCACAGAAGTCTTCCAAAAGAAAATGCCTAAGGCGCTGTCAGAGGATGGCTGAGTTTCTGCACCATGTCTAGGCTGATGTACAAGCTAGCTGCTCAGCTATAGAACACTACCAATAGAGAAGAGTTACAAATATGTGCAGATGCAGAGTTCTGGGACACCATTGTTAGGTCCTTTCAAGATTAGCAAACGTTTTCAAAATTCTATGCCCATGCACCTAATCTCCATTCAATGGGATGCAGCCATTTCTACTTAAATAACTCTCCTAGCAACAGACACTGAAAATCAGAAGTTCATTCTTGGCTAACATCACTTACCTAAGAATGACTGAATGATATTGAAGTTTTCAGAAAAACTAACTCAATAATATAAAGGCATCACAGTGCTGTTGCTGGCTTATCTGAGGGCTAAAATCAGCACAGTACCCAAATGAGATGACAGATACTGTAACACGGCAATGTAATAATAAAAAACTTCATTGTTTCTACTGAGAGAAACTCACTTGTTACTCAACAGTAGGTTGACTTTGTTGAAGAACCACCCTCGCCAACTAACAGGGCTGCCAAATACAGACTTTCATTTAAAAACCAAATAACCATAGGAGGCAAATAAAATGTTGCCTCATTGTAGCAACAATTCTGTTCTGAGTTAAACCTACACATCTCTCCTTGTTCAGATACCAGGAACTGGGTCTGCAAGCTATGTAACTGAGCTCCACTCAACAAAATGGGGCATGACATAGTTTACCTAACAGCACTGCCAAACATTGTCTGTGTAAGGTGAAGAGTGGTGTCTAAAGTAGAAAAAGAGTAAAATGATACTAAATCAAGTATTTCTGCTTGCTGCTGGACACCTGGAAGAAACAGTATTTCTACAGAAAGACATGGGCATGTCTGTTAAAAGAGGTCTTTGCTTTGAACCACCAGGACTCACTGACCCGCTCAGAACTGAATACTCTGTGAAATATAATTTTCTCTCCCTTCACAGTGCTGAACTGTTTTATCAACCATCAGGTACCTGACAGGTATGTGGATACCTGCTGGTTAATAAAACAATTCAGCTCTGAATTTCTAGCTGTCAGGCAGATACTCACTTGAAGTGATTACTAGGCTTTCTAAGCTTTTAATATGATAGAATAAGCATTATCATAGAATTATAGAGTTGTCAGGGTTGAAAGGGACCTCAAAGATCATCTAGTTCCAACCCCCCCTGCCATGGGCATCCTTGGTAGCTAGCTTGCTTAAAATTAGTTGCCCATTATTCACCATTGTTTAATATATTTTTGCATAGAATAAGGTGATGTAGGGTCTGAGGACTGATTAAAATATCTAGGACCGGGCTATGTCCCTAGACTTTGAGCAACAACACTACAAAAGAACTACACACCACTCAGTAACACTTGTTGACCGAAAAAGTACTGTTGACTCAGAAATAGGTTTGCTCCATTTCTTCCTTGCTCCAAAGGATGCATACAATATAATTTGTTTGCTTTTTTTCCCCACAGTGATTTGCAGACTGTTCACATGAGCTCTGAGGTTCCAGTTCCCTTGTCTAACCTTGAGTCTTAAACACACAGCCTTTGTGACCTGCTTTTCAGAACAACTTCTGCAAACACTACCATTCATGGTCCCACACATCAATTGTCATCCCAAAAAATCTTATTTTTTTAACATGTAAAGGAAGTCTGGCTTCACTTATCTTGTTTACTAGAGAATGTGACTCTGAGGAATTGCATGTGCTCCATGCTCTCCTATTTACTTGCTCTTAATTTCAGGATTCAATAACTTTTTCCATTAGAGACTGTTTTCCTGAACCACGAGAGAAGGAATCCCTATGACCTTTAAAAAAAAAAAAGTTGTCTGCACTGTTATATTTCTCTTCATTCTCTCTAAGCTATCATACACAGGTCTTAATAGCCATCTATAAGAACCTATGAATATTAAAGTCTAGAGGGTACTGTGACAGGGTCACAAATGGAAGGTTTTGTAATATTGCTTTGAATGTCTCTGTTTTCTTACCACCTCTCTGTGAACAGGATGGAAGACCACTCTCGGCCTGTGAAGACAGAAAGATTATCTTCCACCCAGAGAACCATCAAATAGCCAGCTGGACTTATAAGAACCTTCTTCCCAGATATTATGAGTGCTTCCGTGACAGAAGAACTAAACATAAGACCCAGAAATATTTAGGTCTTGTCCAAGAATGAATTTTCCCCAAACATTTTCAGTCAGGTATCACATAGTCCTAGTTCACCATTATTACCCTCCGTTGCCTTTGTCTCACAGTATGACACAAAGACAAAATGCCAAAGCATGCTCAGATGAGTCCTGCTTTTGGGCAGGCTTCCGTAACAAGAAGCCTGTTTACAGCAAGTTTAACTGGCTTTGGCTGCAGAATCCGCCAGAGTAGCAAGTATGCCTAGTTGCAAAGTGCCCTTGCTTCTCAGTCCATATTATGACAGTGTGTGGAGGAACAGATACATTTCTGCCGCTCCTGTTGAATAAGAACCCCATACAGCCCTACTTAGTCCCGCTGTAATTTATGCAGAGTGCCTAGTTAACTGTGATTCAGTGAGGACTCCTACACAGATAAATCTCCTTGAAAGAAAAATTGAAATCTTACCATATCTGAACTAGACAACTGCTTTAAAATTGCCCCTTGACTACTGAATGCAAAGAACACTGCAATGCCACAGCAGCTCCTGCAGATAACTGAAACCACTATGGTGCATTGAATATTGGTGTGACAGACATCAGCAAAGCACAGATTTCACTGCCCTCCGCACCGCGTCCTAGTGGTAGGAGAGTGCGCTGTGATTCCTATGGAAGTTTAAGCGTTGGTGTACCTTAGGAGGATTTATTATAAATACTTCTATGTTTAGCACATTGGCATAAAGCTGAGTAGAAAACCCTGAAATAGGTAAACTGTTGTGAGTGTCTATTTCAGTCAAGCTGCCAGCAGCCACTGCCTGTTCCTCTCTATTCCTAAGCAACTCAAAAATTGCAATTAACGCTTTTGCTTGACAGCTGCCATTCATCTTGTTTAGCTCCTTAGTAAACTATTTATATTTTTGTAAAGATTTAAGACATTTTTCTATCATCGGTTCACAGCAGACAGAAAATGGCAATGCTACAATGCCTGCGAGCTAATTTTTCTACTCCCCCTTCCTCCACTTGATCATTACAGTGCATTTGGCAATCACTTATTACAGTTCAGTTGTTTTAATCCTTTCTACTCCTCCTGATGTTGTAATGTGCTTTCTGCTGGGGAATAAAGAGGGTAGTAATTGAAATCCTTGTGACTCTGATTTGGACATTGAAGGCATTCACCAGTTTCCTGAAGTAACTGAAATTAAGTCTGATATAAGGCTTCGTGGCAATGTCCTCCTAATACCTGCCAGACATTAGGCAGAAAACCATGTCTTACCTATCCATCATGGTTGTTAGCTAAAGGCTCCCAGACAGAGGTCAATCCCGTATTAGTAACCTTGGTCACTTTGAGGATTGCTTGTGCTGCAGTGTGTAAAGAGTCTTTACCCTTTACAGGTAGTGAAAAAAGTGAGCCTCAAAAAGGTGGACTGCAGCACCCCACTGCACCTCACCTCATGTCTCAGACACCTGCTCAGCTATTTGTCTCTTTTAAAAAAAGTTCTGCATGTTTAGGGACTGTCAGACATGGTTCAGCAACTGGAAGGAAAGCAGCTGATGCTAGGGCTCTTTAACTTATTATTTTGGTTTAGCCAAGTCTAACAACAACAACAAAAAATTACAAATGTTTTCCTAGCAAATTTGCTCTGAGATTAGCCCTAAAGTTGACTGAAACTTCATTCTCTACTGTAAGTAAAGAATAAAAAACCCCCAAACTTTGTTCAGGTGACTGAGATGGGGTGCATCTGTCTAAATATAGCAGTGTACCTCTAATCAAGTTTATAGATTCTCCCTGCACATAACAGAAAAAAAAATTTCCTGGGTGCAATGCAGGTATTTTTCTCTTATATATCCACTGTAGATGCACCTACTTCTCCCTGTGGTCTCTAAAGAGTCAGATCATAATAGTCATACTGGAAGAGTCCTATGCCAGACAAATCTCACCTCAGTTTAAGTGCAAGCAAGTAGATCTGACCTTCTATGCATTTTTATCGCGCTCCAAATTGAAAATGCTGCTCTAACTGCAGGCAAATATAAGGGTGGATTTTCTTTCATCCTGAGAGAAAAATGTCAAAAAGATCTGAGGCACACAGAATAACTGTGTTGAGGAAGAAACAGTCAGTAATATAAAGGTGGTAATAAGCTTATTTTCATTTCATGAGAAAAAAAACCCAGTTGCTCAGAAACAGGCTCTGTTACTAGTAATTTCAGCAATAAATGAGGGAGACAACTGAATTTTAGTGCTGTTGAGAGTTACTTGGAGGTCCCAAGTTCTCAATGAGATATTACTCCTATGGTAAACAGATCCATTTAGTTAGTCCTAGTTAATACTTCAGAGATTGCTCACAGAGAAGGCATTTGGCTTCCACTGCAACAAGCTAGTGTTGCCAGCTCATAATGGCAATCTAAAGCAATCAAACAACTCATTTCAATCTTCTTTATGTTATGCCTGAATGAAAGTTCAGCAGAGACTGGTATATTTCTCTGTATGACTTTAGAGTGGGAAAATTGCTTCAAGTAATTCCTGGAACATGGTCACATCACTGTTTCATCTGCTTTCTCCCATAGCTGGCCAGGTATTAAGGTACAATTCTACAAGCAAAGTATTAACTGTCTGCATTAGGTATAAATATTTTCCATGTAGTTCATAGTTTATTATCATTAAAACTCTATTTCCTTACGTCTCATCGGACTAATTCATTTACTTACACACAAATCGCACGTGCGTTGCTTTTATCTGCACACGAGGCTTATTAGGAATCAAGTAACAACAAAACAATATGCCAAAACTACATGTGTCTACTGCATAAAGCAAGTTCTTACCAGAAAACAGCTGGGTCTAGCTGCTTGTTTCTGCTGTTAGATCACAAAGCTCTTACTGTGCTGGATAATCACCTGCCTTGCTAAGTAATGGCTACCAAAACTTCTCAAAAACTTTACCTTTGTGTCAATAGTCTAAAAATTAAGTCTACCATTAAGAAAGGAGAATTTCAGAAATGTTGACACTAGGCTGCCTGGTTTTTAGGTATAACCACACAGAAAATAAAAGTAGGTTTTGTCACCATTAACTTTGTTTCTTCAAGACATCAAGGTTACTTTGTACCAAGCTCATGCACTGACAGAAATCAGAGTTTTAAAAGGATTTCTATAATGCACACCAACTCTCCAGAAGCTGGCATTAGCAGTCGTTTAGGATACCTTGCTTTCTGTTCTCATGAACTGAATCTTTTTTGGCAGCTCTGCGCTACTCAGTTTCTCCAGCAAGAAGCCGCCATAGGACAGCCAAATCTGTAGGAACAGATTCATGCTTTAAGAAGTGGCATATCTCAAGTGTTTTCAACAAACATCTTTTACTTTTGGGCACCCATAAGAAAAGTGCCCCATTCCCCACTCTTCCTCATTTCATCTGCACCAGCAGGACAGGCTGTTTTTCTCCTTTGGCTTATATCATACTCTCATGGGCATGAGTTCTTGATCTCCTCTTCATATGGCCATTTTTTTTGAGTATTTTCTCTAAGGCATCTTAAATAGGAAGCAGGGATGTCAGGAGACCAATTTTAAACTCTTCCTGTCATTCCCCCAAACCCAGTGCTACAGAGAGCAAGGTTTCCCTTTCTTATTTAAGCCGAAATACATCAGAAAGAATTTAATCTGCAAAATCTAAAACATTGATCTGGGCAAAGAGTATCTATAACACATAACAGCATACAAACAGACATTGCCCATTTTCACAGCAAAGTGGCTAAAAACTGGATGGTGAGGGTACTAACAAGAATTTTGCCTCACACAATTAGCTACCTTGATGGTGGGACTATGTATGTGACTCAGCATAATTTAATTTCTTGTTTCCTTTCCATTTCATGTATGTATTTCATGAAAAATAATGGCCGGTTTACCATTCTAGGTGTTCAGGGTAGTATGGAGACAAGAGTACGTCATAAGAGGAGAGGCTGAGAGGGCAGAAGCTGGTCAGTCTGGAGGAAAGAAGGTTCGAGGAGTTTATGTATGTGGATAAATACCTGACAGGATGGTGTAAAGGGGCCAGACCCTTCTCAGTGGTGCCCAGGGAAAGGACAGGAAGCAATAGTACAGACTGAAATACATGAGATTTACTCTTAACTTTGGAAGAAAACAATTTTTTTACTCTAAGAGAGGTTTCCCTGTGCGTGCACACACATTTGACTATGCTAACTTCTCCTCTCTAGTAGGCAGAAACCCTCTGCTGTCATTATATAGAGATTAAATGCCCTAGGCATACTATAAATACATGCTTTTCTCAATTATACTGATAAAATGCCAGCATATCCAAGCTGCATCTTGGAACCACTTAAAATATGTCCTCAGGTCTTCTTCAAAGAACATGAGCAGAAATATTAACCTCAAGACTCATAACTGACATGACACAAATGGCCTGAGCGACTCTTGATACCTGTATTTTACAATAGTAAACCCTTGCTCATTTCTGTGACTACTAATGTGTGATCCACTGATATGTGAATCATGATTAAGTTCATAGTGTGTGAGGAGAGTAATTAAGAATAGTAATTTAGACTTGCTAATGCTTTAAGGTTGTAGGGCTCTTATACCTTTGTCCAGATACAGTTTTGTTGGAATCTTAATAGGCAGCACACCAGTTTTTCCCTGATTCCTAAAACAAAGAAATAGACTCAGTAAATTATTATTTTGCTTTCCACATATCCCAGTATATACTTTTGTGAACTATACATTACACTCCAACAAACTGGTGAAACAGTGGAAAAAAATCAGGCCATGAACTTTTAAGTATGTGATGGAAATGGACAACTGTCACAAAAGTCCTGAACCATACATAGTTGGCTGGATCTGCCTCTGACAAAACACAGTCATTCCTCCTATATCTTGTCTGGATTTATGTGACAGCAGCATTAATAGAAGAAATTTACTTCATGGCAAGTGTATCGTTGGCATACAGGCTGCATTAGAGATACTAGCAACCTTGCTAAAGGAAATGATTGGAAAACATCAGAAAAACAACTGTTACTGCTGATAAGGAGCCTGACTTTTCAGTACTGCATCTAATCTTACCTTCTGATCTCAATTAAACTTTTTCTCCTAAGTTCCAGTTTGGAAGGGTCTTGCTGGCCTGAACATACAATACCCATGTGGAACTAACCAAAACCAGCAGAACTGCCACCACAGGCCCCAGGAAGCTCTGCCAGCAGTCACCACACATAGATCAGTCACATGGAAAACATTTCTTTGTTAAGCTTTCATGCATTTTATGAGGAATAAGTTCACCCTGTGGACATATAACTTTGTTTATAGTAGCACCATATTTTGGAAGTTCACTAAGTAAGGCAGCAGATTTTTTTCACAGGAAACAGTGCTGCATTTTACCAAAAGTAAAATTCATAAGCACAGATATATTCTGTATCTATTTCAGCTTACAGAAATGAGCAGTTCTTCTCAACACTGAACTCTATATTAAATCTAGGTAGCTTCATGAACTTCATAAGCTTCTTACATCAGGAGCTCAGCACACCTCACATGGTAATAGTTCTGTTTTCTCAGACTTAGAAAAAACATATTTCCAGCAAAGTTCTCCTTGCTAGGGTCTTAATATTGGGGAATGTAGCTTCCTTAGAACACAACAAGTCAGCAAGGTGCACGATGTAATCAAGAGTGGAAAATCATGCTTCTGTTTTCCACAACATCTGGTGCCAAGAAGCATCATAATAGTCATTGCTTTCTGCACAGAGGATGCTGCAATTACATAAAGTCCTCCTAGCACTCTGAATCTATCCAAAACCCACTAAAACCAACAATTATGATACCCATCTACCGCAAACACGAAGTCAGCCATATGCAGCTGCACAGCTCTCTGCAACCCACAATCCCTGGCTGATGTTTAGAGCTGAAAGAACAGCTTCTTCTCCTACCCTTGGCATCAGGAACCACCTTGCTATGTGGTCATTCACAGACTGCCAGAAAGGGTTTCTTAGCCCACATTGTGAGAAACATTGATGCAACAATCTCAGCCCCTGACAGCACCTGGCAAACCTGACACATCAGGACAGAAATGTCAAGGTATTAGAAAAAACAGGTTAGTCACAGCTCCTTCCCCAAAACCTGTTGCTTCTTTCTTACTCTCTCTTTGCTATAAGAGGCTTGCTAAACAAACTGCAACCAAACTTGGTCCTAGAAGAGGTCAGGAAGCACTGGCTGAGGCTTGGCATTGGCCAGTACTCCATACTCCACGCCCTACACTTTAGGGAGTACAGTCATGCCTCAGAAGGGTACCCAGCAAAGGTAAGGTGGTAAATTTTGGGTTTTCCATGGGAAATAGACAGTGGTATAGGTGGTATAGATGGTACAACACCTGTGGTTAATACGTAATGACATACACATAAGAATGAGGTATGGTATCAAATCCTTAATGTGGTGGGAGGAATTTTGCCTTTTAAAAAATACCTATTTCTTATTACTGATTTCCCATCTTTATTCCCCACGCATACAAGATGACGCTGTAATCACTATTTTGCAAATTCATTAATCATGTAAAAAAAAGGGTGGTGGTCACAACACACTGCAACAGGAACAAAGAGAAGATGCTCTACATTTCCTGAGTGAAATGCCACTGTCTTCCTGCTACACACATGCAACGCTGATTATTTTAATGTAGTGACATTCAAGGACATCTGGGTTTTTTTTCACAAATGAATCAGGCAGGCATACGATTTTAAAACTTTGAAGGGTTCTGAAACATGGTGAAAAAAATTATTTGCCTAAACTCAACCAACAAGTCTGAATGAGACGTGACTACCACCTGATTTCCTTTTGGTAAGGGACTCTGTGCACATGTGCTTCCTCATGGAAGGTTCTACTCCCTCACTATATTGTTAAAAATTTGAAAACAACAATTAGCATTTAACTGTGAAGAACAAACTTCCAAAGGCAGCACAAAGCAGATGGAGCAAGAACAACACAATCTGAATTTTGATAATTAACCACTCATTTTTCCTTTGGAAGCTGGAGTTGCAAAATCCTAACAAGGATTTCCTATTTATTTTAGGATCCATATACAATTTAATTAATTGATTGTAAATGTTCAGTCATCCACATTGAAGGCTAATGAAATTTTAATTAAGGAATGGGTTCATTAGTTAACCAATACTGTAATTCCCTGAAAGTTAAAGTTATACCTCATGTTATCAAAAAGATAATAAAGAAAAATCTGCTATGAATCATATGTGTTAACAGTCTCTGTGGCTGCAGTGCCAGTGACTTTTCTATAAATAACAGTAAGACTCACTTAATAGCTTATTTGCCACATGCAACTCTTTGGAACTACATGTGATATCTACATACTGACCTGAAAACTAAGGGAGCAAATGAAATGTTCACAGAATTGATTAACACCTAAATAAGCATTTTATTTTGTTTTAGTGGCAGAGGAAACAGTAATTTTGAACTACCCCTGTCTCAAAGGTAACTCTACAAAATGACAGCAGGTTGTTACCCTCACCACAACCTGGTGCAATTTCAAGTGTTACAAAAGGCAAGACCATTATACATATTCAGGCTATTGCAATAAAAGCACAGGAGATGGCTTTTCAGATTTTACCAACCTACTGCTGTAGGTAATGGCTCAGATTAATTTTGCCCTGTTTCAGGTCAGGAGAGGATTAAGCCTTGTAATAAAGATCCAAGTCACACTATGAAAATGCTTATTTCTCTGTATGGATCACAGAAATAACCTGAGCAGACTATACTCATACGTCAGGCGGCACAGCTAAGCCAGATGAGTCTAGGGTCAAGAGTTGGATTCTGAAATTGTCTAAGTTCTGAACTTCTATTGATAATTTTGAGAGCAGATCAACTATATCTGAAAAGTAGTTAGTCTGCTTTTTAAAAATTTTTGCATACTATTTTTCCATAGGAAGACCTTTTTTTTTTTTTTTTTTAAAGAGAAGAGAACAGTATCACTCACTTCTACAGTATCAATCACAAAAATGTGCCTGTATGCATACTAATGAGCTAATTGTAGAGCAGTAGCTCTTCCTACCTTTCAGAAGTAATTACCTGTACTCAGTATTCCCCTTAAAGAGATGGACACCTAAAAATGACAAAGGCAGCAGTGGTTTCTAGGAATGAGGTGTCTGAGACAAGACTATTATGGGCCTATCACATAATAATTTCTTTGAGATTTATCAATAATCCATAAACTACCCACATGACAGGACAGATCAGGCTATGAAACACTGAGTGTCCTTTTCCAGTTTAAGTCCAAGGGCACAGAAAGCTGATAAAGCCTGTTTTTCTTGCTCTGAGTCCAAAAGAAATNTTCTTGCTCTGAGTCCAAAAGAAATGGCTTTGTTTGTTTGCTAGGGGTGATTTAATATGGAAGGAGAGCAGCTCAGAGGCTTAGAATTATCCAGAGACCAGAGAAGCAGTGAGATCATAATTCTCAATGTCCTGACTTTTGGGCTTAATTTCACTTCCATCAAAACCAACAGCAAAACTTGCCATCAACTTCAAACCTAACTTACATTCACTTGTCCTTTCCCTCACTAAAAAAAAAGAAAGAAAATAA
>VZZY01004261.1:0-94744 GCA_013400335.1 Eurystomus gularis
GACATAGTCTAGGGGTTAGGGAGGTATTGGACGAAGGTTGGACTAGATGATCCTAGAGGTCTTTTCAAGCCTAAATGATGCTGTGATTCTATGAATCATGTAGCTATGTACTGCATCAATTTATCCCAAACTTCCTATATCAGATTGGTATCTGTTGGAAATACGACTTGTTATTTAGAAAGACACTGACATTAAGCAATTGGTCTAACAGGATTACTTATTTTCTGTGTGTTTAATTTTAAATCTTTGTAAATCTCTACATGGCTCATTTCCCCCTCAAAATTACTATTTTTTCCGTATGTAATACTCTACAGTTATACTGAACAGTATGCATATTTAACATAGCATGGAAATGTAATTTGAGTATCTCCAATTTTCATTTGATTTTTTTTATTTAAAGGATTTCTATTAATGCAAATCTTAAAATACCATGCAACATTGTCTGCAAATACGGGCATGATTGTGCCACTGAGCTCCCTGCAATTCACCAGCGAGGCTGAAGAGCTTTCTCAGTGCATTGCAGCAGGTCAAAGAAGCTACTTCAGCTGCATTCTTCTGCTGCCATTTCTGTGATTGCACATTGCTGCCACTGTGGGAATGATAAAGTGGTATTTCACATAATTTTGCTCCTTTGCCAGTTCTTCACAAAGAACTTTGCAAAGCTGCAGTGATCCATTTGAACTCTACTTGAAGCATTGAGCGTGTCAAAGAGTGGGTACATGCCATCAGTTTTAGCCTGTTTTTACGAGGAGAATTGATGAGTTTCATTTCAGGAATGTTAAATTGAGCCATTTGGGTTCAGGTATGAACTCTTTGCATAAGTGCTTTTTGTTGAGGGAGTGAATTCCTGTGACCCTTGCCTGTCTCTCCTCACTTGTGTCATTTATTTTTTTCACCACAACCCTGCTCCTAGTTTATTCCATAATCTAGATTATGGCCAAAGGCAAGACCTACATAAGCATATGGTGCCCATTGCATGTTGCATTATCTGAAGTCATGAGGGTGTGATTAATGGGCTTAGGGTTTTAATTTGGCCAGTCTTACTCTCATGTCTCTCTCCAGTGAGGCTGCAAAGCCTGACTGTGGGGTGTGCACGCCAAGTAGTGAGGTGGCACTGATTTCCTTGAAGTGCTGGGCAGCTGCCGGAGGTAAACCTCTGCTGAGAAGGGGTGGGGGGTGGCTTACTTCAAACTGGCCAACCTGGTTTAGATGGCATTGTTTTGTCAGATTCTAGTATTTCAAAGCAGCTTGGTCTCTGCCTTCTGAGCTGCAGTGGAGAGAGCAGGTGGTCTAATTAATGGGTCACATCAAATGATGGCAGTTCCCTTTCAGGTGTTGCTCGGCCTTGTGGAGTGGTGTAGATGCTGCAGGTCTGTATGCTGAGCTGCTCCCAGTGTATTTGCTATGGTGAGGTTCAACAGATGTGCAGGTACTGTCAAAGAAGAGCACATGTGAGCTGGACCAGGGGATAAAATCCTCCCTTCATTGTCAACACTGTTAAACCAGAAGTCCGATCTGCTTTGCAAATGTATCGTCTGGAATTTGAAGGTTGTATCTTCTTCCTCAAATTTAGTGCATAAAATGATTTGTTAGTGCAATACCTGGCTGTCCACAAAAAATACGATAGGCGTCTGTCCTGCACACGTAGCAAAAGGGACTGGCTGGCCTGGCTGCTGTCCATGTTAGAGAGGTGGGGGTTTTATCGTGCTGTTTGGCACAGTGGGAGGATGAGTAGATCAAAGCAGCAGGTGCAGAGGCTCCTTTATCTACACAGTATTCAAACTGCATTTTATTCCAGATCAGATTTACTCTGTTCCTTTGGATCAAATGTCCCCACCGTATAGGTAGGTTGAATCTGTCCAAGCAGCCACTTGTTTCCGTTCCTTCTATCTCCATTAAAAGGTGGGAGGGCATTTGGTGCATCCCTGGACCTGAACTTCCCATTTAGTTTTCTCTGAAAGGAATGTAGTTTGGGCCCAGCAGAGCTGCCCTGTGAATGAAGCTAGCTTGCATTGGGAAGGACGGCCACGGAGGTTGCTTCAGAACCGTTCCAGACCACTCACTTGTGTGGACACAGCCAGGGTGATCCTAGCCGGCGGTTTAGGAAGGCCAGGTTTCCTACGCCACTCTGGCACCAATGGGTCCTGTGTGGCTGGTGAGAAGCCACTGCACCTCAGACTGCCCCATCTGCTTCAAGTAGGGTGGTGTGAAGCTCTGCAGGTGAAACCTCTTTTATCACAACTGAATACATCCTAGCTGCTGGGGTTCTCATAAACATTGTGTGTGTGTGTTGTAGTGGGAAATGGAGACCGTGCACCATATTAATCTTCCACATTGTCATCTTTGCTACTTTTGCAACAAACCCCACACTTCATTCATAAAATAATCTTGAAAATGTAGCCCTGAGTATGGGACATGCTTGTCAAGATACTGCTCGCTGTCAGCAATGCTACCTTGATGATATTTCAACGACAATAGAAAGAATTGTGCTTACTTCTGGTAACTCATCTTGGAAGGAGAAAGAGCTGAAGCTTCAGTTTCTAGGCAGCTTGCTTAAGGTACTGAAATTAGCTGTAGAGATACAGAAATTGTTTTATCTATTTTATCCATGGTGTGGTTTTCAAACAAACTAAATTAGAAGCTCTGTTTGTGGACTGATAGTGAGAATTCTAAGTTTTTATTTATCTTGGAAAGATCTAATGGTTTGTTTTTAGTAATAACAATTCTGCTAATTTTTATGTTAGGCAGCCAGATATTGTTGGCTTAGATATCTGTGTCCCTCAGAACTGCTGTTTTTAATTTTTGGATTTGGAACAAACCCAGCATCCAAAGTTAAAAGCAAAACTTTTCTCAGCAGGTTGAGACAAAAAGAAAGCAATTGTATCACAAAATATATGCACTTAACAGCCGAGGTTTTTGATGCCATGGTTACAACAACAAAACAAAAAAACCCTATGCATATAGCCAGTTGGTGATTTTATTGTTCGAATTGGATGGCCTTCTTAAAATGAATTTTAATGGACAAGCAAGAAAGAATGTATTGCTGTACTTGTGCAACTGAAGTTTATGAAATAGGATTGGAAAAATACACGGAATAATTGGGCACATCCTGTACTTAGTGAATCACCGAGCTAGTGCAGTAAACATTGCTGCGTTCGGGCGTTTAGATATATACCCTGCTTCTGCCAAGAACATTGGGAATTGCTTGGGATTGTGGATGATCTGTAACACAGGCTACCTGTACCGTACATCCTGTGTAAGGATTTTTCTTCTTTGTGTATTTCATGTTCTGAGGTAATTCTTGGGTTTGTGACACAGGCGTTAGTCCAGTTCTGTCACAATTTGCATCTGCTCAGACTAACTCAGTGAAACCTATGAGACAAACTATGAGCTGTACATAGCAGGACCTCAGCAGACATTGGCATGGTAAAGGAAGAAGATTCCTTAACACTAAAGTATGCAGTGTAACCAGCATCTTCCTTTAGAGAAACAGTCTTTTGTCTTCAAAAGTAAAAAGAAAAGCTACAGACATTTGATAGCTTCAATGTTGCTTGCCAGATAAGAAAGATAAACTTGTGAACATGTTTAAGAAATCACTGAATTTCCAGAAAACAGGCTATTATTTAAGGGACATGCGAACCATTACGAAGCCAGAAACAAACACAACATCCAAATCTGCTTGAGTACACATGTGGCTCTTGCAAATTTTGAGAGCTGCACATGCACAGGCTTAATGGGATCCTGATGGAAACCATCCAGGGCTGGAGTCTGGCTCCTGGTGAAACTAGGACTGCTGTCTGGCTAGGACTGACGTTTGGGTCTTAGGCAAAGTGATGGAGATGTTTTCTTCCCTCAAGGAAATATGTGTTTAGTCATCAGCCAGAAAGTCAGGATGGCTTGCACACAAGGCTTTTGCAGCATGGCTTAGTGTTAGCTCTTAGCTTCCTCCATCATTTTACTCATGATAGTCTTTTTAAGGAGAAACTTCTACTGTTTCTCCCAGTAGCAAAGGGAGTGAGCCAAGTGTATACTGAAGGCTGTGCTCATATTCTTTCACCCTTTGGGCACAACTGCCATCCAGAAGATGCAAACGTCATGCGTTTCTGGTACCAGTGAGCTGAATGGCAGAATTCAGAAGTTTTCAGTCAAAGCAACCAGTAGTTTCCTCAAGTGCCTGCAAACATGGATTAATAAGTCCCCAAAGGGTCTTTTACAGTTGTGCTTCATCTAGGGAACAAGAGCCAAGAAAGTAGGAATAGGTTGGAAAAGTCTCACTAGCCCCAGAGAAGTGCTTCTGTTTGGAGTAGCAAGACAGACAGAAAGAAATGTTATCACTGAAATTTCTATGTTAGCAGCGTTTGTGGAGGTTAAACTTTAAAAGCATAACCTTTTTTGTTAAAGTTGTAGCCTCTCTTGGGGGAAGAGAGAAAGGGATTCAACCAGCAGAAAGCGCCTGCTGGTCTTCTCGCCCTCCTGGATAAAAGCCGTAAAGGTTCAGGATGTTCCTGGGGAAGAGAAATCAATTTTCTGCACTCCTCAGTTCAATGCAGATGCAGCCGTGGCCGTACAGTAAGTGACTCATTCTGTGGCCATCTTTTTAATGATGAAACTATTATGTGCTACATCACCCATTCAGGCATTTTGTTTTCTAATTTTCTACCCCTGGTTCCCAGAAACATGAATAATGAGGCTTTTAGCAGAGAGGTGGAAATGCTCCCTGAGACACACCACCAGCGTAGAACATGCTGTTGGTTGATGCTGTGGATAATATTAGGGATACGGGAGCATAATTGGCTTGAACTTTTGCTCACCCCTAAAGTTTAATCCAAAGCTTTTTTATCAAGTTCAGATAAGGCCCCTGCTTCCATTTGATTCCCCTTAGAGCTCCATCCTTCTTTGTAGCTCCTGGTGCTGTCTCTGTCTACTTGGGGTTTCAGGTGGGAATTGCAGCACATTGCACATGCAGTAGTTGAACCCTGGCCTACAAAACCCAGTGAGCTCAGACGATAAGGAAAGGCAGTTTATTACTCTAAGAGCTGTCTTTTCCAAATCAAGTGGACTTACATTAGGCAATTGCATGAATCAGATCTTGATCTTCATTACTGTAAAATACAGGAAGGAAAATCCCGTTTCTGAGAGTCTTTTTAGTGTACACAGATCCCAATGTAAAGCACCACTCTGTGCACAGCAAATGGGACTCGTATGTATTTTATTAATGTAAGTGTAATGTAATTATTCTCTTGTCCATCTGGCAGGTGGTGTTTTCATTAAGAAGTGAATAATCTAAGCTATAGGCTCTGTAGAGAGGGATGAGTATGGAGGAGATTCAGGTCATCTGCCATGGGACCATAAATAGAAGCTAACAAGGGAGCCCTTGCTGTCCTTGTCTACTGAAACTGAAAATCTGTTGCTTTTATTTTTCCTTTAGCAGCCTCCTTGCAAGCTTAGAAGCTAGTCTATTAATGAAATCTTTTCACCATCCTGCAGTTTAACTCCTCATTTAGGGTAGTGGCTGGGGGCACAGTGTGAAAAAAAATAGGTGTTACATAAGAGAACGGAAATCAAGTCCTTATATAAACCACTATGCATAGGAAGGTAAGATTAAAATCACACTTCCAGAGGTGCCTGGTAGATCTCTGAGTGTGAAGTACTGTTTGAAGAAGAAACATGGATTACTTAAGGGTTTTTATTCATATAGAAGGTCCTGATTAAAAAAAGCAAAACAAAACACACACAGAAGAACAACATGGCTGAACCATCCTCCAAAAAAGTTTTGATAAGTGTGGTATGTGGTACTTTCTAGAGGAAATCTGGTTGCTTTCTGACCATCTGTGTGGCATCTTCTCTTTCCAGACAAAGTTTTCTGATGTCCACATGGAAACGGGAGCAATTTCCTCTTTCCATGTCCTAGCAAGACTGTTCTTGGCACAAGTGACAGTGCAAGGCCTAGTTTGAGTTTTGCCCTGGAAAGATATAAATATCCTGGCCCTGTCCCAGGAACGTTCAGGCAAAGATTAGGTTTTATTTTTTATCTGGTAATATTCAGGGAAACCTATCAGGGTGACCAGGCTGGGAGGGGTGTTCATTTAGTAAAGCCTATAAGTCAAGGAGAAAACTGAGCTTTAAAAAAATTATTATTACGTTTTATTCTATCCTTTTAAATTTAGGAGGGGATGCTGAAATGATGCTGAGCATTGTTTTTTCAAGTATGGTGTAGGTATTACCAGACAGAAGGTTAGAGATTGTTGTCCTTTTTTAAAGGCACAGATTGCCCTTCAGATGGTCTTGTTCTTTCCTAAAGGATCGTGCTTGTTTTCCTCCCAGTAAAGCTCAGATTCAGTTGCTATTCAGGCAGGATGGAGCAGAGAGGCTGTGGCACCACCAGTTCCAAGGAAAGACCTCTAAGGATGTTTATCACCCTGGCTGCAGGTAATGGGAAACTGAGACCAAACCTGAGCGACAGCCCCTTGAAAACAGCTTTAGAAGCTGGGTGCCAAACAGTTTAGTGCTGTCTGGAGGTGCTAGTGCGATCCCTTCTCATCAAGGATGCTGCTGAGCTTCTTTCTTCTGTGGGTACTGAGAATACTTGAAAGGAGATATTTAACTACTACACAACTTAATACAAGGAGCAGTGGGAGTAGGGACAGTAAAGAGAGCATCCTAGGCAAATGGTGAGCCACAGCTTTGCCAGGCTTTAATAAAGCATGGGTGACCCTTTGCCAGACATGCTCTTTCTTCTGTATTTAAAGATGTTATTTTTCCCCCCAGACTTCACAAGGTGTTATCTGGAAAGGTTTGCTGTGCGAATCAGTCTTTACCCTAAGCCTCCTTTGATACACTTTGCTTAGGGGAGATTCCTCTGTTCCTGCAGGAGTCAATGTTCTCAATGTTTAAGAGTTTTATTGTTCCAAGTAAGAATCCACTTCTCTGAACGCATCAAGCCTCAGTCATTTGTATATATGTGTGAAGGTCAGTGGGCTTGTCAGATACCCTATTGTAAATCCTGTCACTAAATCAATTTCTTTTAATTAAAAAAAAATGCACTGCTCTTCAAAAGAAGTGTACCCTTTCATCTGGACAAAACCCATTTTATCCCAACACAAATACTCTCTGCTAGTCCTGCGTTGGCTGCTTGTCTCAGCTGGTGCGTTTGTGGTTTGGAAGTCTTGGTGGTCAGAGGGGGCTGCATTTTCCCTTCCTTGGAAGCAAACGGCTGCTGTTACTACTCTGTCATCATCTAACTCTGCAGTGTCAGAAGCAGAAAAAGTCAACAGTGGAAAACAGGTAGCCACGCCAACAGGTGAGAGATGTTCAAGCCCCCTCCTCGCTCCTCTGGTGCCTGCACCAGAAGCGTGCAGAAGTCTGACACAACGGCTAAGAGCAGGACAGGATTTTGCATTCATTTAGTAATTCCCTTGGGGTTATACTCTTAGATGACTTAATGACTTAATGTATTCCCCGTCTGGAAGATAAGCAGGCATAATTCATTGCAGGCAGGTCATTCATCCTTTGAGATAACCAGCAACTACACACCATAGGCAGCAGGGAGATAAAGATACTATACATCAGCAGTAGTAGTTCAAGGTTTCAACCTCTCCGCCTTCGTCTGTGACCCAGAAGTCATTTGCAGTTTATTATTCAGCCATTTGCTTTCTTTAGAGAGAAATCACTGGCAGCAGCTGGCTGAAGTGAGTACATTTTCCATTCTGCCCCTGCCTTTCATTGCAGCCATAGCGTACCTCTACCTGGTAGTAGGCATCCTCATGTTGCTCAGAGGCTTTATGGCTGCCTTAAATGCTGGTTTTGAAAACTTACTGTAAATTGATTCCAGTTTTTCTGGTGTTATTTAAATGGTGACTGTTGTTCACCTACTGCTTGGGTTGCTTGCACATTGTTAATTTTCAGGTTCAATCTGAGAGAAGCTTTTAGGGGTCTAGTTTATGTGTTAGCAATATATATGGTCCAAACTGAGACACGAAGAGAGAAGGAGTGTGTGTATCACATAGTATATTATATTTCTTCAGCTTCCTGTAAAAATAAAATTATTTTCAATGTTTGCAGGTACATTTTGAAACTGAACAAGTCACACAAAACCATAATGCTCGTAAGCCAACTGATACTGGGATTGAATATATGACATGATCTCTCCCTAGTTAATATTCCCTCTTCCAAAAATCTGCAGTCCATAAACAGCAATCCACATCTTGAGATCCCCTGCACTGCAAAGATAAATGATTGACTCAGCAGGTACTTTTTGATGACTAACTCTCTATGAAACATTTTTCTCTCGTCTATACACACAGCAAAAGAAATAGCAAGTACAAGGCTTTTGATACGGACGTATGGTGGCCACGGTGTGAGTCAGAGTCTGTGATGTTGCTTTATTTGAGGAGGAGGGGAGAGAGAAAAATAAAAGTCTTATTTTTGTTTGTTTGTTTTCTAATTACTTGAGCTATTTTTTCTTTGACTCGGCAATTCTGAACAGTACATACTGTACTACTGTAACCAGCAGTCAGGGCTGGGAAGTTGAACAATGGTGATGATAAAAGTAAATATTCTGCATTCTCAGAGGGATTAGGAGGAGGTGGAAGAATTAGTCTCGTTATGGTTTTGTGTGGTGTCGCAGTCCCTTTCTGCATCAGTGCTATTCTGTATGTAATCTTTAGACCTGTGTTTCTCAAGTGAAGTATTAAAACAAACAAGAAATCAGAGTAGTTTTATTTTCATTTACAAAACCCGTATTAAAGGATGAAAACATCCGCCTTGCACAAGAAAGCACACTGCAAAGAAAGCAGTGGAGTCTTGTTTTCAGTAGCGCTTATGGCCTGTTTGGATAATGTCTTAAGAAGGGAGTGGAGAGTGATTTTGATTGACGTGAAAAAATTTGATTGACATGAAATACCCTGTATCCCACAATGCTTTCCTGTCTGTCTGCATGCTACACAGTAAGAGTTTTACTCATCATGGCACGCCTTCACTTGGTTGTCTCATTCAAAATGGTTTGAACCTCAAATTCCAGGGTGAGCTCTTACTACTTTTAAAGGCATTAAGTTGCATTTGTGTTTTCCTGTAACGAAACACTCTAGCCTGTAATGGATTGCAAGGGATTCTGTCTGCAAGGGGAAGAAGTACAGCCCGCGGACTGCTTTGTGCAGGAAGAGGTGATCACTAATGCACTCGTAATCTTCGTGTTCTATGCCAACCTGCTTGGTTAATACAAGACATTCACATGTCAGGATATGTTTAATACAAGACTTCCTGGCTCCCTAGGGGAAGAGCTTCACTTTAGCAAGAGTTTTCTTGGGAGTTGGTTGGATGTGAATTTTAGGCGGGATATCCAGGCAGAAAAGTTGGGTTGATGGACACCAGGAGGCAGATTCCAGATACCTTCTTTTAAAGATGCATGACCCCTCAAGAACTGGGAATTGAAAATTGTTTCTTAAAAGCTCTGGAAAGCACATTCTTCCCCTCTTCAATGAGCTCTTCTGAAAAGTTTCAAGCCATGAGGAAGCTTTGTGGAAAGACAGTGGTGTTCTTGGGAAAGATGGGCTTCCCACCCAGTTCTTGCATGGGTTACAGCTCCAATCTGGTTCCTTTCCAGAGGTTGTTGTTACAGATTTTTAATGCTTTATTCCATGCTCTTGCTTCCAATGTCCATCACAGTACTGGAAAACCTATATAAGTTCTCTTGAAGCCTTTAATTACGTGATATAAGCCATGTCCCCTTTAGAGCCTATTCTTTGCCCAGTCAGGGTGGCCTGTGGATGACATACTCTTGCAAAGGAATAGGACTTTGCACTTGCTGTTGATGGCTTTCCCTTCTTCTCTGTTTCTTACATATTTTTTTCCAGTTCAGAATGGTTCTCTGTGATTGTAATTGTGCTGAGTACATTCTGTAATGCAGAAGTGACCTATTTTGTGCACAGTTTAGCTGATTCTGCAGTTGCCTGTAGGGTTTCCTAGCAATGTTCTTGAGCCACTCCTTGGCTTACAAAAGCCCGTTAAGTTAAGCATGGCCAGCACAACATACTGGAGGCAAGGCAAGTTCAAGGTAGTGGAGGAGGATGAGCCATACAGGTGTGAATGGGTTGGACCAAGTGTTTATAAAGCAAGGTGGAGGCCTCTGGAACAGACTGGGAGGACTAGAGTAGATGTCATAAAACGTATTAAACTGTTGGAGGTCCTTTGTACAAGTTTGTTAATATCCAGTGACATGGCCAGATATTGTGCCTCTGTAGGCTCAGCAGTTAACGTATGACACCTCTGGCATCTGAGGTACATACTCAACTGTAAAAAAATAGATGAGCGGGGACCCATTAGCATAAACACTCAGCAGCACTAGCCCTGGTAACAGATTGTTCTGTGCCTCATTAAAAAGGAGATAGCACTGTCAGAGGAGTCAGTGCCGTGTTTGCTACATAATCAGTTAATTTTGCTTAATAGTGCATTGCGTCGCAAATGTGCAAAACGGCAGAGTCGCTTCACTTTCCACATAAAACCTCCACTCTGGTGCAGCTGAAATTTAAATGGAGTGTGTTCGCAGGCAGTGTCCGTGCCTAACCCCCATCCTGGGTTCTCCCAGCAGTGCTCTGGCCAAGCTCTGTGCTTGTGAAGATTCCAGGTACAAGTTCCTCAGACTAGAAGTTAGATGCACATGAGGGTGGTCATTCAATATCTGCTGTGCTTGTGGTTTTTTTATTCTTATATAAGACGCTGTCAAGGACTTCCCCACATTTCATTGGCAGATACTTCAGTGACTGTCTTTCATCTAAGCGATACTTAGAATATGAAAGTTAGCATTACCGATTTGTAACGAGATGAATCCAAGTATGTCTATCTTAACGTGGATCTTTACATTTTATTGCTCTTTGAGTGCAGCTTTCGGGAAGATGATTAACAAGTCAAATACAGTAAGACAAAATATGTGGAGAAGCCGAGTTTAGACTGCTCTTTGGGGGCAGATTATTAAAGATTACAACTCAAGGTTTTAGAAGATCAGCATATTACACAGTAGTATGGCATATCCAACAATTAGTGCTAATCGTATACTGCTTAAATTTGTAGTGAAACTGGGTATGTGTCAATGGTTTTCTTCAGATAAAAATTAATATATTCAGCGTAAGTAAGTATATTGTGTACTCACATATCCCAGTCTGAGAGTATTACAGGGATCTAAAAATAATGTGAGTTTATAAACTCTGTAGTGTGGTGTGAACATCTTGTTTAAAAAAAACCCAAACAAAACATGCACAAAGTAATACTTTGTGTGAGGGACCCCTGTTTAGAAAAATAGGTAGACATGTAATTAAGTTCATCATTCTTAAGAAAAGCAGGCAAGCTCCTGCTTAAATCTAAATGTGCTTAAGTTGTTTTTACTTCAATAAATACTTAAGTACATTTGAAGTTAATAATCCACACAAAAGATTTTCCTCAGTAAAGACTTGCATGTGCACAAAGGGAGAAAGGCGCTTCAAAACTTAAGTATGATTATAGGTGTAAGCCATGGGTTTGATTTTAGAAGAACCTGGAGGAAGTAAGTGCATAAATCTAATTGAAATTCAATGAGTCTGGAACATCTAATTGTCTGGGGTCCCTCTGAAAGCCTCGACCTCTTTTAAATGCTAACAACTGAGGGAGGTGCTGGCTCTTATGAACTGATTTCACATTAGCACACCAATACCTTGCTGGATGTTCCTCCCCAGACGCTCAGTGTGAGAATCCTCTGGGTATGGTTTCTCCAGTGTTGCCAAATACTGGTGTCACTTTGAATATTTTTGTGAACTAAAAAAAACCACATCAAAATGCCGATGTGTTTACAAACTTTAGTATTTATCATGCAGGGAGAATTGCAGAATGTAAAGGTGGTGTGGGCAGGGGGAAATGATGGTTCAGTTGCAGTGCTGTGAAGCTACGATCAGAAGAGCCTTTTGGAAGCTACCAGGATCTGAGTGAGATTTTTAATTAATAGGTGCCTGACCTGGCCCCCTGCCTTAGTCCAGGCATCCTACACAGGAAGATTTGCATCTAAATTTTGTATTTCGTTCTGTCTCCGCTTTTGAAAGATGAACCAAAAGTTTTTTAAAAACCCTTGAATTTGAGGTACTTGGTTGATTCCATCTGAAGCCATGGCTGTGACTTCCCAGGGGATGTTTCCATGTTCACAGAGGCTAGCTGCATCTCAGGGCACAGAGAGGAGCACTCCTTCTGACAGCCACTTTTTCCATGGCAGTGTAAGCTGACCCTAAGAAGGTCTTTGGTTGTCCTGGGTCCTCCCTCCTCTCTGTGCATCCTCTGTGGTTTCCTGTTTCCTACCTTTCTCCAGCAATGTCAATTCTTCTGCTGTTCAGACGGCCAGTTCAGAGAGCTGATCTGGCCAAAACCAGTGCCACCCAACATGAGCCTGCATTCACATTGTGGTGATGGATCTGTGCATAGGCAGGCACCTCTCTGGACGGGGAAACTGCTAAGGGTGGAAAATAATACACCAGGAGAAAATAAAAGGTATTTTTATGTTGGGCTTGTTACCCAAGCATCTCCAGAAAATCCTGGGGGCCAGGGCAGGGACAGGCCTGGGCAGTGGGAGAAGAGACCTGCTTGAGACAGGATTGCCTTTGAAGGATGTGCTCCTCCAAGCACAGCTTTTGCCCAGCTTGGCAGGTATGTACTTTACAGCTGTAGCAGCAGAGATATGATGCTGCTGCAAACAGATGCACTGGGACATGAAGAACAATGCCTTTAAAAAGAAAGGGGAAGGTTTGGGGGTGACTGGCTCTTCGGGCAGTAGTACAGGAGTCTCAATAGTGCACTGCACCTGGCAAGGCCAGCCCTGATGTTTGAGCTGTGTGGCCCATGGTGTCTGTGGCCATGGGCAGGCAGTGGCACAGGCTACTTCCAAATGGCAGGTTGCTCGAATCAAGGGGTCTTGTTTAATGAGGCCTAGAGGATCTCTGGAATGCCTTTTTTTTTTTTAATTAAAAACGACTGGCAGCAGTATGCCCTTCTGCAGTTGGCATACTTCTCCATTAGCTCTTCCACTTGCATGTGGACACATACAGTCAAACTCACCCAGCAGCCTGTCACATGTGATTTGTATTCTTTGTTTAAGAAGCAGCCTATAGACAAAACCCATTTGCTTCTCCCTTTGTTGCATTAAGCTATTGCTGAGGAGATTTTGTAGGCATGGATGGGTTAGGTACCTGATTTCTACTGACTTCAGTAGGAGTCAATGCACCTGCTGCTGCCTCTGGTGACTGAAAATCTCCCCACCAGTTTTGGCTCGCTGAAAGTATCTTCATTGTGTTTGGAAAAGGATGAATAAGTCTTTAAATAAGGAGTGCATGCTCTTTGGGGGTGAAGGTCTTGTCTCGCTAAACCTCTTAGTATGCAAGCTAAATAAAATGAAGCCTTAAACACTAGTAGCAACTAGAGCAACTAGAGCTAGTAGCAACTTCGTTACATCTTTTCTTCAGTCACATATTTCCACTGTGGAGAGCAAGGCAGATGGCCAGGACTTTCTGCTGCCCTGGTTTTCTCTTTTGTTAAATTTGATGATGGTGGATTGTGTCTCCACTGGGCTGCTACACCAAGCTGGCTTCTAGTGTGGGAGCCTGAGAAGAGTGGCTCAAAGGCAGGAGTTTGCATGCGAGGACTTTTAAAGCTGGGTCTTACCTGTGCTCTGTGTGTGATGGCTGTTCCTTGGGATCTCTTCCAGAGCCTCACACATTTTCCATGTCAATTTCTCGGTTACTTTTTATTTTGTTTAATGGTGTTAACTCTGGTTACTACATTTATTGGGAGGTGCACAGACTGTTAGATGCACGAGGAGTTCGCAAGTGCTGGAGAAATACCATCACACAGGTAAAATTACGCAGGTTTTGCATGGTTAGTAGGTTTCAGAAGCTCACACCAAAGCGTGTTTTTAAACAAGGAACCACTCTGAAGAAAACCGAAAACATCTCGCATAGTGCAATCTGCACTTTCCATCTCAAATCTTTTCCTGTCTTTTTATAGTAGCCAGTCCTTGATATAGCATAAGCTCTATAAAACCTTATTTTTCCTTCAATGCTGTTATGTTTAAATCAGAGCAAGTAAAAATGTTTAATAATTTAAAGTTGCGCATGCAGTATAATTGTGTTTTTGTTTTGCTATCTGTGGTGGAGTTTTAACAGCCAGGCATTTACAAAAGTCCTCCACATCATGGGACATGTTCTGCTCTCACTCTGCTTACCAAGCTCTCACTGGCATGAGACAGAGGTCCTGTTAGAGCCCAAGGAGAGACCGGGAGTGTACCTTTTATTTTAAAGCTGCTTCTTTTCTGAGGTGCGGGTTTGGATTTCCCAGAGCCGATGTGGAGGTTAATGGTCAGGATCCCAATCAGTGCTGCGGGTGGGAGCAGGAGGTTCTGCCCGCCTGGCTCCTGCACGACACCTACAAAGTTAATCTGCTCTTAAGCTTGTTTGCGTTCACTTCTTGAACAATGTGTGCTGTGTGCATTGTTTGTTCTTCAGCCTTTTAGTCAAGCAGAAGGGCAACTTTCTGCACTTACTTTATGCCAAAAGCAATGGAAGTATTTTCCCCGTGTTCATAACTGGACTCAGTCATGAGCTTAACCATTTAGTACCTGCTTTAAAATAAGCTCAGAGGAAGGGGAAGGGTTTAAAAATTATTGTAGGTTAGGCATACTTCTGCTTTACTGGGAGGTGGACAGGTATTCTGGGCAGTAAAAAGTACAGAGAAACTTGCAGTGAAATCTAAAGCAATCATTAGTGTGGGTGATTTTGATGTGTGGATTAATATACAACGAATAATACATATTCTGGTTTTTGAGCCAAGGCTATAATTCAGCTAAGAGGCTTGATATAGTACAAATGAAGGTAAGATAAACAGTGGCTCTCTTCTCCTTTCTTCCTACAACTTTCTTCCAGTTCTTTGTTGGGCTCTCTGACAAAGCCAGTGGAAACATATAAATGGCTAGTGGGCATAATCTCTGATTTTCTGGTCATTCAACCTATTTATATATGTTTTTTTCACTAATGCCATATGCCTTCTATGGAAAGGAGCTGGTAGCAATAATGCATGCCCCAGGAAAGGCGCTTCCATTTTTCATTTGAGAGGGCAATGCAATACTGCAGAGTGTGTTATGGGCTTGGAATAGCCCTTATTACAATCACAAGTATTAAGATTAATGTCATGACATGTGAATTATTATTTTGCAGTGCCAGTCACTGCAAGTATTCCCTGTTGCACTAAATGTAAGGAGCAGCATATTGGGGAGCAACATATTGGGTTTGGACAATGGATTATCTGGTGGGCTGGGGCGGGGGGGGAGCAGACTGCAGTATTTCCTGTAACATACTGTTTATTTTCACTGCTTACCCAGTCTGACTTTCTCTGGCAAAAGCCCAGCACCTACACCTCAGGACTCTGTGCCAAGCTTGGTAGGTCTGACAAAAACAGTACAGCAACATTGATTTTTTTTGCAGAGATTTCTTTCTGTAGGAAAGGGTAGCCATGAAGGCTCTTCACCAGGATCACTAATGACAGGGTGCCTTGCCACTGCCTTATTAGTGCAGTATTTTGAACGAGTTTCATGGAGTCTTCATGAATAGCGTTGCCACCTTTCAATAGCAGGAGGAGCAAGGTCTCCATTAAGACCTTGACTCATGGGGTGGTGGGGTGAAGCTTGCACCTTCTCCAGGCTGGGCAGGCAGCAGCGCTGTGCCAATGGAGGCTCACCCTGGAGGAGAGGCAGGTGGCATTTGTCCCGCCAGCACTGCCCCAAGGGCTGTGTCGGGGATAGACAGCTTCATTTTGTGGATAAGGCAGGAGACATAGCCTGATCCCATGGGTGGGGATTAGAGCCAGAGGCAGCTAAAGGAGTGTACTGAATGGATTTATATCCTGGCCGTGAACTGCCACTTGCTGACCAGTGGCAACCTTTTGGGAAGCAGTGGTGAGCCTCCCATCCCAACAGTCCTGGGCAACACTTGTGGGGTGCTGTCTGCCCTCCACCAGGCTGGCTTTCTCTGCCCTTTGCACACAGCTGATGCTGCTGGACTTAGGGTCTTTCCCCAGCCTGACCATTTATGCAAGTATTGATTTGGTCTTTCCCCTGCATCGCATGAGAGAGGCGAGTTTCATCATCACCCTCCTCCTGCCACAGCAGCCTGCAGGAGCAAGCTCTTTTTGGGGTTTGGGGTACCACCAAGGCAGCGGGTACAAAGCCTAAGCCCTGGCCTCTCGGTCAGCCCCCCCGGCACGGCGTGAGCACAGTTGAGTGCCTGTGTTGTGGCTCACATGCCTGCTCATATCCCCTTGGGTCTGGGCTCTAATCCTGGCTTGAAATTTTAAATATTGACAGAGTTAATTCCTGACTGCTTCAGACTGCAGAAACTGGTCTCTGATAAGGCTGTGTTTAATAAGGATATTCGTGGTAAAGAGCTTTGTTGGCTAGACAGAGCTTTACCTTCCGAGCTCTGCTCTGGTGGGTGAGGAAGAGGAGGTCCCCTCCCAGCACCCTCCCTTCTTGCAGCCTGGCAGTGCAGTGGAGTAGGAGACACAGAGGGGGGATATCTCTTTCATCCCCCCTCAAAATAGCTATGAAATACCTTTACACCATTGGCTGCAAGCAGCACGAGAAGCCAGAGAAAATGTACTGTTGTGGTAAGCCTAAAATTTGAAACGCCAAAAATAAAAGCAGCCTACCTTACTTTTTCCACCTTACATAGCAGTTTCCAACCACATCAAGTGAAAAGTCTAGGTGGGTGTATAGTGTTTATCATCACTGAGTAATACACATTACATTAGCTGGGACGTTTGTTTTGTTCCTGACTGCTGGTTTTAAAATGGTTTTAGTGAGGGCAGGAAAAATTATGTAAGTTTATATTGTCACCTGAGAGATAGGGGAGTATTCCTGATCTGGGGAGGAAAGCTAGGAATGTAAGTAATACTTTTTTTTTTAATCTGCAGCAATTGTGTCCTCCAGTATTTGAAAATTGTTTACATAGGTGGCAGCAAAATTATAGATCCAAAGCAAAGAACAACTGAGAACAGATCCACATCCAAAATTGTACTTTTTTTTCCCCTTGTGGTAGCTCTTGTATGAAACAATTGCAAGCCTCTTTTCCAGGGAGAGAGTCTTGGCCCTGGCTGAAATGCGCCCAAAGTCAAGTGCTAACCAGTACATGGAGGAGGGCTCACTGCAGGGTAGGAAGCAAGCGATGGTGCAGCGTCTCTGATGTGGAGGTGGTACTGGGGCAGTGGACATCAGTGAGGGAGCAGCAGACATGGTGCATGTCATAGTGATGCTTTGCAAGTGAAGAGGGCAGGTTTTGGCGGCCATGCTTGGGTGAGTTCTACACTGAAAACAGTCAAAACAGCAAGAAAACATGTCATGGCCTGCAAAAGTTTTTTACCCTATGCATTCCACAAATGGCAGTGGTGCAGTGCTGGGGCTGAGCAGGCTGTGTTGGGTTGTCACCAGTATATGGGGAGGGATGGATTGAGGAGGTGCATGAAAGCAGAATGAGAGGCAAAGTCCAAGTCTACCAGATTTTACAGGCTTTGAAAGTCAGAAACATACCAAATACAGACCCAAAGGATACGTAAAAGCTAGCATAAGGGGAATGCTGGTGCATCTGGAAGTGCTGGACAAAGAAAACCTTGTTACCTTGTGGGGCTTTAGCCTGTGATGCATTCATTTCAGTCACAGGATGTTCAGGTTTAGCCAGGAGTTGGCAGACAGATGGACCACGAGGCAGTTCACAAAGTGACTCAGTCTAGGCGAGCATGAAGAGTCATCCACATGAAGGTAACATATTACAGTATTTTCTCAGAAACTTCTCTCTTTTTTTCTGGGTTTTCATGGTTTTGTGGTAGTGCTTGGGATTTCATTAGTGGTAGTTTTCCAGTTGATACATTGCTTCCCACTTGCTCTGCCACCCGATCACACCTCCACCGCTGCAGAACAGAGATACTGTTTGTTTGCCTGACCCATCACCTGGCTGTTGCTGGTGGCCAGGTGGTCTTGCCTTTTCAAGAATCAGTCAGTCAGAGGTATCATCAGTGTAAAAGTTGTGGCAGTGTCCTATTTCCTCACTACCTCCCTGCTCTCCTTCACTGGCCACAGCAGCTGGGCTTCCGTGTGTTGACTTCATGGAGGACTGAGAAGCATCTGTGATATGTGATTTAAGACACTGTTTCCACAGTCAGGCAAACTTTTCAGAACTACTGTTTCACTTGGCCTTTCTTTCTAGAAAGCCACGGCCTTGAGGCTACATCACATGGTGGTGTTTTTGTTTCTAAATGAAGGGGGTAGGCAAAGCACTGTATTTATTTATGCTGGATTTTCTTAGAGGGACCTGAATAGGAAGGTTTCTGCTCTAAATGAGGGTAGAGAGATTTCTCCTTTGGCTGGGGTTTATCAGTTTGTTATCTTGTCACTGATGCCTGTTAAATTGCTGTGGAAGCACCAGAGTGAGGAGCTAGTGATCTTTTCAGAAGTAAAAGAAAGAAAAAAAAATGAAGGATTAAATAGCTTACTCTCTGAGGCTAAAGCTACAGGTATCAAGTGCTTTGTCTGTTTTCTTGTTAGAGTATTGTTTGTTACAAGTAGTTTACTTGAGAAGGGCTGAAAGAAGGTCTGTAGTCCTGTTCTGTTGGTTCAGATGAATTACCATGTGTGTCGCTAGTAGTAATTCCTCTTCCCAAACATCCCTGCCTGCCTGCCTTCCCACTCGTTTGGGGCATGAGTGTTGTGCCTCCGGTCACTTTAATAAAAACGCTATGGTCTTGAGACAAATTTCACCTTTTTCATATACTGTTATTATCATTTGGGTTATTTCTGTGAGCATGCAAAGATGAGAACAGCTTGCACAGAGCTTGCAATCTTAGCCATGAAAAGGGAGAAGCTGAAGTAAGAAATAACTTTGGGGAGAGAGGAGAAATTCATCATGGTCTAACTTCAGGTGCCTCTGTGCCTCACATGAGCAGTGGGGCAGTTTTTATATTGGGTGCTCTCAGACAAGCCTCAGGTGTCAGGATGTCTCAGGAGCCTCAGCTCCCATCTTGGACGTCCAAGATGGCCAAAGATGGACAGTGGGGCTCATCCTGCTCTTCCTTGCCCTCTGTCCCCAGCATGGTGTGGAACTCCTGCTGGGGATGGAGAAGGTGTTCACCCCACTATTGGGATGTTTACTGTAGGGCCATGTGGAGTTGGTTTAATATCAAAGTAGTTTTAAAAACAACCAGGCAGGCAAGACAGTGGCTGCTGGTAAAATGACTGGGAAGATGCCTTAAGGGAGATTAAGATACACTGCTGAAGCTAGTAACTGAAAAGATACTAACTCCTCAGCTCCAGTTTGTTTTGCCAATGTTAAGAAGCAACAGATCAAAGAAACTATAAACAGTTAAAAAACCTCTCCAGGCAGAAAGGAGGCAGTTGTTTGGGAGCTGCTCACTGGGAGCAGACACCTGCCTGTGCGTTTGTAGGAATCTCGGCTTCTCAGCAGCTCCCAAAACATGTGGTGGCGTGGGACCAATCTAGGAGAGACATATGTCCTCTTTTGTATTGATTTTAGAAAACATTATGCTGCTTACCTTCTGTTAGTAGTAAACCATATTTTGATTTGAGAAAGCTGTTTCCTGGGGCTCCTGGTGCCAGCGGCCAATGGGTCCTGGGGGTTCCTCAAGCACTGGCCCACAGAGCTGCTGTCTCCCAGCCCTGGTGGGTGCTTTCAGAGAGGGAGAAGAGGTGCAGGCATGCCAGGGAGCACGTCAGTCACTGCTCGCTGCTCTGTTGTGCACTCGTGCCTGCACACCCCAGGGGAAGCAGTAAAGGAGGAAGGTGTTAAGGGGTTTGGGCAGGTAAGCTCAGGCACCTCCCAGCACTGCAGCAGCAGTGCCACATCCTTTGCGGGAGGTGGTTATGGCCACAGGTACCAGCACATCCTTCAGCTCAAGGCATGTAGATCCAGAAAGCCTGAGCTTTTTGAGCAGTCTCCTTTTCAGTCTGTCCTGCCTTCTTTGAGGGTTTTAAAAATCTACTTTTCCAGTAAACAAGAGTCTCAGTCTTTCCCCTTGTGCTTCCTTGCCTATCCCACTCCAGAAAAAGGAGTTGCTTGGCCTCACTGGCAGACAGCCTCTCATAAATCTCTGCAGGCCAGATGGTTTGTAATTTATTGCCCACCTGCCCCACCAAATATTTTCAAATTGCTCATGTTACTTGCTGGCCTGCATTTTGCCATCCATTTCCCCACTCTTTTCCTTCTAGCGAAGTATTTATCCCAGGCCTTTTGCACATGTAAAAATCTTCAGTTTAGATGCATCAGTTTCAAAGGGGTCTATCTCCTCTGCTTTAGGTATGATTTGTCCCTCTTGACTTTGACTTCTCCACAATAGGAACCTGTGTCACAGAGGAATCTATGGCTATTGGGTTGCCTTCTGCATCTGCTAGAGGCACTACTTAAAGCAACAGCCTCTGAATTTAGGAGGATTAAACCATGTCCTTTCCTGGATCTCTCCTGCCACATGTCATTTCTTGTATGTGAAGTTGTTTATTTGGCTAGATGGTGGCAGTCTCTGGCTTTTGCTATCTCTGCAGACGCATATGGTCGTGCTGATAGAGAGTCCTGTGTGTCTGCCTCAGATTTGCGGGTGACGGTGGCATGTGCAGAAAGAAATAGGTGGAGTTGGCTGCACTGTACAGCATGCAAGGCTCTGCAAAATCCCTATCTGTGGGAATTGCTAGTCAGCTCTTATCGGTCACGTCTCGACGCAGTGAGTTGTAGAAATCAAATTAGCAGACAAGTCAATTGCTTACGTCAGTCAGAAGTTTGCACTGGGGATGTGATAGTCCAGGGCCCCTTGCTGGGTAGTGTTCCTGGGTTTGATTACGAGGGCTGTAACAAAATGAAAACCTGACAGTGCAGTTTTGTTCTTGTCTTGCGTTCTATTTTTTTCCTTCTTTCTTGCTCAAAACATTTTTTCTTGCTGTCATTTGGGGGCAGGCAGAGCAGAGAATCTGTCCTTGCTATAAAAGTAGAGAAAGCTTTGCCCTGTTACTTTATAAAACAAGTTGTTGTGACATACCACACGGTTCCTCACATCACTCAGTAGTTCATTAGTCTGTTGCTGTACAAGCTTATTAAATGACAAGCTAAAAAACACAAGACAGTACAACGGTCCATTAAAATTCATAAAGGATATTAAATATTCAAAGCAAGGGATGTAAAAAGAAGCCATTTGCTGTAAATACTAATACCTGTAGTTGCATAAAGATTATGAAGAAGTGCTGCACACTGCCAGGCAGCGGACCGCTGCTGACAGACCCGCAGCTGCCTGGGAATCCCTGCAGTTATATATTTCCAGAGAGCTGCTACTGCTTCAGCAAAGATCTCCTTCAGAAGCTCCAGCCTGTCATGTGAACCTCTTCTCCTAAACAAACACCACGGCTAACTTGAAATCGGAGGCAGGATCAATTACTTTCAAGCTCTCAGTGGCAGGGAGTAACAAGGCATGATGTTATTCATTTCCCATGTCTGGGGCAAAAGCAATGGACCTCTGGCTTAACACTTTGGAGGGCTTTTTTTTTTTTCCCTGCACTACTTTCCCTGGAGTATTCATGTCATATGCCATGATATCCTCTAGTAATTCTTAAGTTTCTTCGTAGCTGCAAATGCCTGTATTAGCAAAACAGAATTTTACTTCCCAAGTACAGGCAGTAGGCAAACTTCAAGGTTTTAAGGACAGGCATTCTGAATAAAAGCTTCAGAGCTCCTATTAGTTCTTTCAACAGCAAATCCCAAATTCAGTTTAAACTTCACCCCACCTTTTGGAAGAATATCTAGCCTTAAATGCAAAAACTTAAAGCAATGGAGAATCTACCCCGCCTTTAAGTGTGGTTTTCAGAAGGTTAATTATCTTTGCTGCTAATATGTACATGCTATTTCTGCTGTGATTTCAGTTTCCAAATACTTGGGCCTTGTTAAGGCTTTGTCTGGTAGTTATACAGTCCCCAGCCTCCTCTACCCAAATCTGTAATAAACTAGTTTTCGAGGCTTTTGTCTGTAGCGGTTCTAAAAATAATTTCTTATTGGAATCCAATTGAATCCAAGGGAAGTGAGGTGATAATCAAATGATGTCACCCTCACGTCTTGCGCTGCATCTTGCCGCCTGCCAAAACTAGCAACTGTTGCTACGTACCCAGGGGAAGGTGATACTCCCAGCCTTTTCTTAGTGCTGGAAAGCACTCCTTTCCAGTCCTTGTCAGACCCCTGAGAGCTGCTGATGTCTGTCCCAGGCTTTTCATTTTACCTTTAATTGTTGGGATAGCCATGGAGGAATGTGGGTGGTGTCCTGTAGGAGGCTTTGAATTTTCCCTGTTCCTGAAGAAGACCATTTCTGAAAACTACTGCCAGCCTGGAGGACTGATGTGATTTAGCTCATGAAGTGCCTGTATGGCAGTGCTTGGGCTCTGGGGTGCAGACCTCACCACGGTATGTGATGGGGTCCAAAAATCTGTGCATCAGAACAATGGCATGATGCCATTTATTTCCTTTTCTCAGTAGCAGCCCTGCAAACTTGGCTGATTGTAGCCAGCTTTTCTCTGGGTACTTCCAAAGGATAAAAAAACCCCCACCAAAACAGCAGGCGTCATGATCATTTGACACATGGGGCTCCAGCAGTTCTCCAACAGTGAACCCAGTCCTATTGTGAGCAGTAGGTAGGTGGTGTAGCAGGTTGCTTTTCTCTCCAGTAAGAGTCAGCATGAACTGGGGGATTCACTACCTGGCAGACAATGTTCAGTACCTCAGAGGGACCGGTTGTCAACAAGACTAGAGTTGTGGATTGTTTTTTTTCCCATACTCTCCTAGCAAAACATGCTGTTGGGTGTCCCAAATCTGTTCTTGATAAGACTTCTTGTTAGCAGTGTGTGCTCATGAAAGGGTAGATGCCCCTTCTGACAAGCATGTGATGACTATTAATACTCACAGGAGCTGGGGTCTAGCACTGTTACCTCCTTCCCACTGGTGCTGTTCCTCTGCAAGACAGAGCCCCGAGTTTGCAGAGACCTCTCCAACATGCCCAACATCACAGCTGACCTCTCTGAGTTCATACCTGGGACCTGGCCTGGCCTCGCTCCCCCTGCATGGGCCAGGTTGTTTGCCTGGAGTCACCAAACATTTTGCCCTCCCATGGCTTTGCCAGCTGGCCCCTTCCCCAGCAGGAGGGGAGCTGCAGGTGCAGGGCTCTCCCTTGCTGCCTGTGTCCCTAGATGACCTCCACCCACCCCGGACTCAGGGTGGAAACCCTGGAGTGAAACAAGTCAAATGTTCATAAGGCCCTGTTTAGCGCCAGCATGTCTTGGCAGCCACTCCCTGCCCTGTTTGCAATTAAAAGGGATTGCTCACAGTTTTTTCTTCATTTTGCTACAGTTGTTATCTAAAAGTACAAGTTCGGTCTTTGTGTTTTTGGGCAGTGTAAGAGCGCTGGATCGCAGGCAGCCTGAGATATGATCCTGGCTTTGTACAGGACTTCATTGTTTACTTTAAGCATGCATGGTTGCAAACAGCATCGTACCCAGTTCCAGCAGTGTCCTAATTCTGGGAAGGGAGCGGGGGATGGAGAAGGGGCACAGCAGAAGAAAGCGCTCTGTGTTTGCTGGCCGGAGTACCAGAGTGATAGGGTAGGGCTGAAGAATCGAGGCATTTTACGGCATTATAATTCCTAGGGGCTCTTTTCCAAGCATGTCTGCCATCCAGTATATAGCATCAATCCACAGCTAATTGACATGTAAGTGCCCATAAATGGTGGAGTAAAGTTATTTAAAGTTATTGAAGTTATTTTGCCTTTCACCAAGTGAAAAAAACCTGAAGTTGTCTAGGAAAAAAGGAGAGGAGGAAAAAAACAGCAGAGCACCAAACTGTGACTTGTTCAGAGTAGCTTGTGGATGTATCTTGAGGTCATCTTTCCTGAAAGCCTTTGAAATTGAAAGACTATGGACTCTTGCCTCTTGGCGCACAGATTGATTCCTTCCCTTCTCCTCCTCCTGGCAGATTCTGCCTAACAGTTGCCATTTTTTTTCCCCCTCTTTTAATACCCCTGCTTGTTATGCTTTTCTTCATTCAGGTCTAAAGCCCTAAGCACTGTGTGGAAGCAGCAAAGAGGACAGAGTGTACTGGATGCTAGGGCCAAGGGAGAGGGGGTGGGCAGAGGGAAGAGTTGACCCTGTCTCCAGGCTTTGATCCTAGTCCTGCAAACTTTTTCTCCCATGAAGAGTCCTGCAGAGGTCAGCCAAACTTCTTGCACAAATGGTGATTACTTGCTATTCAGCATCATGCTCAGATTATACTTAAAGTAATCATAATACCATGGCCAGAGTTTGTGATAAGGCATGGATGGAATGGTTTAAGCCAACTGAACAGAGACACTACTGAAGACATGCATGAGATTAATTAAGTAGAAATTTTGCTTGTTTGGCAAGCAGGTCTGAGTTAGGCCAAACTCTGGAACTCCAAGAAAGTAGCTTCCTAAAAAGAACATAAATGCAGTGCCACCAATATCCAACATGTGCTCCCTGGCATTGACCCCAAGGAGGAAGGTTAGTCCAAGTGCATGTAATCTTTCCAGGAATTATCCGCCCAGGTGGCCCAGTTCCCCGTGTGCCAATGTCTTGTGCACTCCCATGTTTAGCACTGCTATCAAATCAGGAGGCAGCATTTCAAACCACCCTGTGCTCCTGTTGCATTTGTGATTACGTTGTTGGCTCTTGCAGTGGGAACCATTTGTTGGGGCCCGGAGCTGCACAGGAGCTCGCCTGGTGCAGCCCTGAGCCAGAGCCACTGCTCACAAGTGTGGCACTAGAGCAGCAGAAAGGAGGTAAAAATGAACAAAAATTTCACCCTCTTGTGCCATTGCGCCTTATGAGTACATCTAGAGTCTCCTAAAACAAAAGGCCTGTCAGGTAGCTGCAGTTGGTTTCCTGGAAAGCCAGCTTCAGTCCTCACTGTTCTACTGGACGGATATTTTCTGGCAGCATGCCTGTATTAAGCTACTTCACTAAAATGCAACTTACTAAAACGCAACTTAGAGCAACATGGGGTCTAAAGTGCCCAACACTTCTGCAGCACTGGAAAAAAGATGCACCTCTATGAATATAGCTTTAAGGTTTTTTGCCGTCCTGACTTTAATTGCTTTTGACACACTCATTTAAGGGCAAGTGGGGCGCGGGGGACAACTCTTCAGTGTGAGCCGAACAAGAGGAACCCAAGCACTGCCTTCTACCCGTGCGGGCAGTGCCACGGGGGCAGCAGCTGACGAAGACGGCAGCTGCTGCAGATGCAGGAAAAGACAAGTACCCATCTGCTCCCTCCCGCTGTCTTCCGCCTCTGTTAGAGCATTGCTGTTTGTCCTGCTGAATCCTTATGTGGGTATCACTACCCGTCTCCCCAGAGGCCCAGGCTATGGTGAAAGGCTGGGCCTCCTCCCAGCCTCTTCCTCCTTATGTATGTGTCACAGGAGGAAAAAAGCTAGACGGAGATAGGTCATCCAGGGTCATCCTGCTGTAGTTATGATGATGGCAACAATTCATAGCTGAAGCATTTGATTTGTTAACCTTATAAAAGGATGCCATTAAATACTGTATTTAGCTCCTCAGGGGAAGTAGCCTAGTTTCTTTTTCATTTTCCTTTTCTCATCCCTGTTTTAACATTAGTGACTCAGCTGTCAGTCTGCTTCAGAAGGGCCACTGGGGTTATAGCTGTGATTGGATGGCACCAATAACCCATTTCTGCTGAAAATAATTAATATGGTGCATTTTCACCTCAAAAAGAGTCTGATACAAAACTACTAGAAGGTTTTCATTAACTTTTTCAAGCTTTGAAACTTGCCTGTGAACGAAATTTGAAATTTCTTTTTGTCTGCTCTTGTTTATCCTCGTCAACAAGGCAAAGTCTGACAAAGACTGGGGCATATCTAACCCTACACATCGAGGGCATTCCTATTCCAAGTCCACAAAGCAGCTCACAGGGTATGCATTTAGATACATGGAAGAGCCTTTGGAGGCAAGAATCTCAATTTACAACAGGGCACATGGTCATGTCCTACAAACAGAATGAGTTTCCACCAGCTCTGAAAAAATCTTACTAGATACAAGTATGGGCTCTTCCATCTCCTTAGTCTTTTCATTCCTCGCTTTGCTAATCTTAACCAAAAAGTAGCCTTGTTCATTTCTGTTTTTCTAGATATCTCCTCTAAACTGAAATCACAGGAAAAAAGAAAAAAAACAAAGAAGAAAAAAAAGCATAGAGCTTGTTTGTGTCAGCCTGGTTTATATTTTGCATATCAGCTCATATTACAAGAGCATTAGCAGAGATGTCATAATGTATGCACATGGTGCTCAGGGTGCTTGGTAGTGGGTCCCTTCCCTTTCCTAGGAGGAGGGAAAATACCCTCATAAGCATTTGCCAGTGCTTGCTCTTTCTGCCCTCATCTGTTCAGCTGCAACTTGAAGGTGCTTGTTACTTGTGTACCTTTGTTATGAAAATGATACCTGTCATACTTAGGAGGCCTTGCATTCTTGAGCTATGAGTACAATGTCATAAAAAAAAAAAGATGATGTCCAAAGGCACCATCATTCTTAGCATTGTCCTTTAAAATTTGCCCTGTGTCTTGAACATGTAGGTACTGAAAAAGGACTTATTTCAAGCAGTGTAGTTCCACTGACATAACTCAGGATTTTCCTCCTAAAAGCAGGATGTGTGTCCACCAACCTATCTGGGGTCTGAGACCAGTTTTTCTGAGAAGCAGAAATTCATCTGCCTGTCCAGTTCTGTAAGGGAACACCTGTCTGGAGGGAATGTGGAACCATTTCAGAATACATACAGAGCTACTGCAACACAGATTTTGATTCAGCAAGTCAATACTTAGAGTTTTCCAGAGCAGAGGGTGATGTCTGTGAAGTGACACCATTTCAGGCGTCAATTTTATGTTTTGTAGCGTCTTTATTGAATTAGCACTTCTTTGTCTCTCTGTTGGGGCTGTAGACTTCTAAATGCAAGTGTCTTCTACTTGTGCAGTCCTTCCCATAATGGGAGCTCAACCATACTGCAGCCTACAGGGTAGGTAATTCTTGTTCTAGTACCTGGTGACAACCTTGGCTGTTGTCACAGTCAAGTTCCTGAAACTCATCACTCTTTGGCTCCTCAGCTGCCTCTGAAAAATGTCCCAGTCTATGTACTGAGCAATACAAGGGCCCCACCATGGTTCAAGTGTTGGCTTCAGGAGGGATTAGTCATGTGTACAGGTTCAAACCAGGAACATGAAAGGGTTCCTCCACTCATCATTCTGCTATTCAGGCTCTGGTGTCGGGGTGGGGTGCTAACAAAGCATCAGGAAGTGCCAGGGTGTTTTAACATAGCCTAGCTTTAGGCTCGACATTTAGCACTTCTCATTGCGATTATATCAATGACAGTGATATTAGTTTCTTGGATTAGGTAAATAGCTTAAAAAAAAGAACACAAAAAGATGACTTTCATACCTGTGCATTTACCTGGGTTGTGAGGTTTCTGGGATGGTTACTGCTGCCAGTTGCATGTGAAACAGGAATGTCCTGCTTGTTGTAGCAAAGGGCTGATTCACAGACAGCGTAATGGATGTCATCTTCCCTTTTGTCAGCTCCTCAGGTATATTTTATCCCTACAGTGAACAGAAAATAAATTTTTAAAAATCCAGTAAAACTAGTAACATGCAAGTCATCTGAGTGAGGTGAGGTTCTATGAAAACTAAAACAGTTTCTAAGTGGGGCTAGATGAGGCTGGGATGAATCCAGGGGGGTAGAGGAAGAGTTTGGTCTGAGTGAGGGTAAGCTCTTTGAAGCCACCATGCTCTGGGAAGCACCAGATGTCCCAAAGCAGGCAGACTCAAAGACTGCCTGCGTGAAGGGTGAGACCCACCTCCACCAGTGGAGAGAGTCAGGCACTTGCAGAGGAAGATGGGAAGATGGGCTGATGGGCTCATGCTCTGCAGGCACCCATTTCTCCCCATGACTGCCAAAGGAGTCTGGCATCGCTAGCTGGGACATCAAGGTCTGACCTGGAGCTGCCCAGGCTGGATAAGGAGAGTTAAATTTTAAGGCTGTAAAAAACCTTTTCTCCGTAGGAAAAAAAAAAAATCAAATGTTGTCACCTTGGAGATTATAGGCAGAGCATCATAGCATGGAAACTAGAGCCACATGCCTCAGTGGTGAGTTCGTGGGCAGGGCTGGTTTTGGGGCTGGGTGTCTGTCCCAATGCAGTGCGCCTGTGGAAATCTGGTTAAAGAATGGGCTGGGGAAAGATTCCTGAAGTAAACCCACCTTGCTACTGTTCATGAAACAGTGAAGAGTTGGGTGGTTTTGTCCACCTATGTCATCTGACATGGCATGAACTTGGTTTTTGTATACAGAAAGAACGTCTGTATGATGTTCCTAAATGCAGTGTTTAAATATGTTCCCCAACACAGAGGGAAAATGTTGGAAACCGTAAGAAACCAAGAGGCTTGGGAGGACCCATGTGTTATTCACAGGATAAAAGCAGAATGCACATCAGAATACATCAAAAGGAAAACTGGTGACTTTCTACTTTCAAAAGGCATTAATATTTTACAGCTGCCATTACATTTTGGAGAGTGTGCAGGTATTTACTGGTAGTGCCATAGCTACCCAGTCCCAAGTCATGAAGGAGGAGATACCTGTTTTTCAAGTTGTTCTGTTCACTCATCCCTCGTCTTCTAATTCGCACTCTGTCCGCACCAGCACTGCAGTAACTCAGTGAATATATGGAGTCACAGTTGTGCCTTCCCACCCTGCTGCCCTTCCCGTGAGGCTCCTGAGGGTTTTTTGCCCCTAAAACCAAGCTAGTCAGACCCACTGAGAATCATGCTTAGGTGTGTCCCCAGCTTCCTTTGGTGCTTGGCTCCTTCAAGCAGGGCCATTCATTCCCTTTTCCACGTCAGCTGCTGACTGAAGCGCATCGTATTTTAAAATACATTTCTTTTTTTTTTTCAAGTCAGATAGTATCTTCTGCTTCAATACTAAACTAATTATGTGCTTAAAATAGCAGAGGAGAGGGGTCCTGTTTCAGATTAGTCTACATACCAGAAATGCCAGGGGCTGTTTCAGAGGTTGCTTGAAGGCTTTCTCGTGAGAAGGTCTCAGGTGCCTGTGCCAGCTTTTGGAGGGCTTGCTCAGGCCTGATCAAACTCGATCAGGCGACAGTGTATCAGATCTATTCCTCTCATCAGTCACATGTCAGCTGTAACTGTCACCAGATTTGCAATTTAATGTGCACAGCTCAACATTTCCAATTAATCCAGCCTGAGTATTAAACAATCTATTATTTCAGAGCTAGCACTTCACAGAGCTGCGTGCAAGGCAGCCTTGCACTTTGATAAGGCTGGAGACCTGGAAGGCTTTCTTCATGCACACAGATTTTACTCTTTACCCGCTACTGCACGGTGGAAGTTATTGCAGGTTAAGTTACATTATGTAGGTTTAGGAAGTGTTAAAAAAAATCAACACGTGACCGCAAATATTTTTCAAAAAATACAGATTTATAATAGGTGATTCAGCAGTGAGAGGCTTTTGTGATCTTCCATGGGAGCTACTATTTTTAGTGAATTATTATAAGCAGTAGCATCACTCACATTTATTTATAAAGGCATGAAAGAACGCCCATACATATTTCTAAATAGTTGATGTATAGTAACGGCCATATGCTGAGCATGAGCGAAAATAGGATTGAGTGCTCTGGTTTCCACAACGCTGCATGAGGGTTATGCTGGGATCTTTGCATCTAAGAAAGGAAAAACAGCGGGATTTTTTATTTTTCCTTCTAGTTCTTCTTTCTAGCAAAACAAACCCAAAGCCTTCAGGGTGAAAGACTGCCTCACAGTAAAATTGCATTGTTTTCATTGAGGTCTAACTGCGAGACCACCGGGGCTTGTGAGGACTCTCCCAGTAGCTTCAGCAGCTGGCGTATTGGGACAGTGCTGACAGTGGTAGCTGTATTTATGAGAGCTACTATATGTTTAGTATTTGGGTTGATTAGTTGTGTGTGCCTGCACTTCTTTCGGGGCTCTGTGGCACAGAGGAGGAGAAATGCGGTGACGCTGAAGGGGCTCCACAAATACAGTGTGGTGTAATTTCCACACTGTATGCTTTAAATGCTTTAAAATGCTGGGACTTGCCATTAAGAAAAAATTTTAAAAAATAAAGATGTTATCTACTGGGGACACTACTCCTGAACAGAAGTTGGAACTGATTTGATCTGGCGCTGCAAAGACCCAGCCACGTGTGTCCATTGCAGCTTTTTCGTATGCAACTCCTTGGTTTTAAATTCAGTAAGGGACAACATCTTCCATTCTTTTGCTCTGTTCATGTCCTAGTTAAAAGTCAAAACTGCACTGAGGTGCCTTGGGAATTCCATGAATTCAGCACCTTGCAAAAGCAATGCCTTAAAGTAAATTCCTACTCTTAATTAAGCTATATCCTTTGATTGAAATTAATTGTGTTCTTGAATTTTGGACAGCCTTGATCCAAAGCGCATGGAAAGGAGTGGAAAAAGGCAGCTCTTGACAAGGTGCCTTTAGCAGCCTCTCAATTAAGGTACCTGCCTCCTGATCCCCAAATCCTGTTCTAATGTCGAAAAGCACTGGCGTATCATGCAGAGGCTGACACTTTATTTTTTAGGGGGCTTCCTATAGCAAAGGGTGCTGGGGTACATGGCTCTTCATGCTGGGAGGAGTTGCTGGAGAGCCCGACCTTGTTCTTGCTCCGCAGCTGCATTAGTTAGAGTATCAGCATTTTCCTCGCTCCCTGCTTCCCATCTCCCGACACTCAGTGGAAAAAAATAAATGACAACCGGCATGCTCTACTCACAGCAAAACAAATGTTATTTATTACAGTCCTCCTGTGGTCAGAGGACGTCTGACTGTAAAATAACTGGAGATTTTTCTGCTAACTGGAAGCGTGATGCTCTGAGACAATTTCCAGGCAGTGTATATTTTCAGCTAAGTTTTATTTACGTCAGTGCAGCCATTTGTAATATGACTGTTTGCAAAGACGAAAACTCTAGCTTTAGCTAGAATTATTTTTTTCTTTTGAGGAAAAACTTTTGATTAAGTTGTGCCTCGGTTCCCGCAGCTCCATGTGTTGGAGCTTTTCTTTCCAAAAGGGAGGGCATAAACCCTCCTTGGCAGGCACGTTTCTTGCCGCCTGCCCTTGTGGCAAGGAGCAGCTGGGGCGGCGGGGAGCGAGGCGCGCCTCGTTAGGGAGGGTTTGTTTTCCTTGCGCTAATCGCCTTCTCCTGTCGTCACTTGGCACGGTGGAGCACCCTGCGTGCAGGACAGAGGCACATCCGTGTACTGCTCTCCTATCTGAGCCAGCACATTTTGGAGAATAAATCTTTGCTAGACTTAATGTTCTCCCAAGGAGCTCTAATATCCGTCAAGGCTTTCTGCTCTTCCTGGGGGTGGGAGATGACGGGCAGAGAGGCAAGCAGAGAGCTAATTACAGTGAGGGCCTCTTCTAGCTGTTCTCCTACCACCAAGGTCAGAAATACTCTTTTGAAGAGAGGATGAGGAGGGGAATCCACAGAGCCATGCTTCAGATGCTGAGCTGACTTTCCCCCCCCTAAATCTGCGTGGTTTTTTTCCCCCCTTTTCCTGCAGGAGGGCATGCTTGGGTAGGGCTGAGCCTGTGTCATCCCACTTATCCATTCAAGGGCTGTGAGGACGGTGGCCTTTGCCAGCTAGGTGCAAAGGGATGTCCCCTGCGGGACCCCAGTGTGCTCTTGCCACCTGCTTCTGTTGAACATCTGGTGGGATTTGCAGGAGCTGCCTTAGGAACTTGCAGATGCTACCAAACATGGAGCATGAAAACATTTGAGTGTCAGGAAAGGTTTCTTTTTTGGTGTGTATTTTGCTTAATGCTTTTTTTCCCCCTGCAACTACAATAATTTAGGGAAAATATAACAACCTGGAATGCATAATATTTGGTTTTCTATGGAAAAAGATGTATGTTGGTACAACATGACTGGGTAGATATTGTGGGAGGACTTTTCTTATGTTTTAGTTCTTGCTACTTCTGCATCTCCAGAGCACCCTCACTACTTTATTAAATTACATGTATTTTTCTGGTTTGCAAAAACTCATGCGAAAGAGGAAGAAATTCCAAAACCTCTTTTGGTTAAGGATTTCAAAGTTTCTTGAGAACAGCACTGCAGCCTTACAGAGCTAGGCAGCAAATGGGTATGGAATCAACAGATTGGTACTTCCTAAAGATCTTCTTGCCTAGACTTTCATCAGAAATTCCTACATACATGCACACAATTGACAACTTTAATTATTCATAATTTTGGAGTTTTCTTGTTTACTTACAATTGAATGTCACTGGGGACGCTAAAGCAAACAAAATGTAAAACTGGTAGTTGAAGCAAATTTGGAGTTACTTCATGAGAAGGCACAGACGCTAGTCTGGACTGATGGGCAAAATGTGTTGGATTATTTGCAACCTCCTGTTTCAGGAATAACTGAATGCAAAGAAAGTAGTTTGTTCCATTTTGCTTTTCTTAAAGAAATAATTTTTGGTGGAGGCCCTCTGTAGGGTTGTTCATCCCAAAGGGGATTAGTGCTACAACATTTTGAGCAAGGTGACATGGCTAAAAACTGAAATTCAAGTGATCAAGCATAGCCATGAAGAAGCAGGGACTCCCTCTGGTCATCTGGAGCCTGATAAGATGGAGTCATTTTCATGGCTTCTTTTCAGTGGCATTACATCTGATGCCTTTCTGTAATGTGTGGCTACCAGGCAACTTTGTATGGTGAAGTTAGAACATCAAATATGTTAATACAGTATAAAATAAAATGTAATTCTCCCAAGTGAGCATTAGCAGCAGTTATAGGTCTGCAGGTAGCGTTTGTTTTTCTCTCATCATATCCTAGTATCCCACTTGTTAAAATAAACAACAGCTTTTGATTTGTAGCCATAACTTTACAGTTTAGGAGCCCATATCTAAAATAACTAATTAGCCACTCACTACAAAACAGAAATAAAAACAGACCAGTGTGTAACTTGGACACAGCAGCTACCAGCTGCACCTCATCTTGCTAATCTTCAGGCTTTTTTTTTTTTTTTAAAAAAAAGCAGGGGCTTTTAAGAGTTAAGTTACACAACTCTCTTTATTTTTAAAGTGAGTGGATTCCTTGTTGCGTTGTTGAGGATGATAAATTGATACCACATGTTGCTTCCAGACAAAAAAGACTCTGTACTGGAGTGGAAGCACTTGCAGCTGGTGTCTGAGTTAATGGACAGGCTCCACAAGGTAAACACAGCTTGGAAGAGGCCAAAACAGGCACAAGGAGGGGGAATTTTCTCCGTTTTAAAGGCTCAAGCATTTGCTGCTGTGGCCTGACTGGGGCTGAGCGTTGCAATAGTATGCAATCCCAGCCTGCCTGTGAGGCTCATTCAGTTGTTCGTATCAAATCAGGTATACGGCACTTTGGAGATGTTTGAGTGTCCTCTCCGGGAGTTTACCCATTTGCAGTCTTATCAAAATATCAAGAGAGACACGAGTCATGGTAGCCCATTTCATTTTTTTCTTTTTTGCAAGCACAATGTGGCTGATTCCTTCAAGGAGTATTAACTAACTGAACAAAATGTGATGCAGTGGATCAACATTTCTAAAAGCTGAGAGTGCGGCCCTGAGTTTGGGGAGAGTGCTGTCATCCCTCATGTCGCTGCCCTTGGCTACTACTGGGCGCGTAGCTGCAGCCCTTCTCCTGATGCCGTCAGCCTAAGCCAAGGTAGGGTAGAAGCTCTGCTTGCCTATAGCACTGTACCACCTTCTGTTCACACCACACCTGCCTTGTCTCGTGTGTTCCTCTGCCCTGGGTCTTCCTCATCTCCAGAGCTGGTCATTCTTCCCTGCAGGACCACTTTCCTGGGGGACCGGGACCCAGCTGGGCTGGGCTCAGTGTCATACAGGATGCTCTTGATCTTATCTGCAGGAACCTCAGTCTTCTGGCTCTTAGCAGAGTGCACAGCATTCTTCAAGTCTAGTATAAACAGTAACACTAATAAAGGGAGGAGCTCATCATATTTCTTTTCTACTCTGCTCTTGTACAGTCCATATGTTGTCTCCATCGGTGGTATCTGAGCTCTTTCCAAGGTGTCTGCAGCCTGGCTAGCATCTGTCCTATCTACATATGGTCTCCAGGACAGATTGATGGAAGTTCCTTTATAGATCTTTAAAAATTTCTCTTTGCATTTCGGCATGGAAAATTGTGTCATGTTTCTATCATCATGGCCCGATCTGTCTCCCACGTAAGTCAAAGACAAATTCCCATTTATTTGATCAGCAGTGGGTTCAAATGATAAACTGTATTTTCTTTCCTTCTCCACCTCCTTTGTGGTTTGTCACATGGTCATATGTTACTAATGCACATGGTTGTGAGCAAAGATTGTCCCATGATATTTTCCTATATTTTAAGCAGATGGGAACATTCTTTGACAGCTCAGAAAACAGGTAGAAAATACAGTTATTTCCATCCAGACTGCAGCCTGGTAGCAGAGCATAAAAGGCTTTACTGATGTGGGTTGTCAATCCCAGTGACTTTTGTAGCAAAACTTGCATGTGAAAGGATAATAGGATCCAGCCCTAATTTGATTTGGCAGAGCATCCAACACAAGGAGAAACCAAGAAACTCAGATACTGTTGCTGAAGAGGTTAGCGGGGGAGGTTACGTGAAAGAAGTGGGTTTTAAGGCAGTGTTTGAACAGAGGGTGGAGATGGGGTAGACAAAAATAAATTGGTCCATAATTATGTTTAAGAAAACAATCTTCCTACAGAAGAAAAGTAAAGAAAAACAGAAGCTGGAGTAAAAGTGGCATGTTGCTTAATGCAAAGGAAAACAAACTGCTTGGATATTTTATAACCACCAATTTTCAACACGAAAGTATCCTTACATTCTTTTATTATTTGTGTAATACCAACGCTGAGCAAAAAGATATAAGAAGAAGAAAGTTACACTTGTGTACACACATAGCCACACACTCAAGAGCCATAATCCCAGAAGGTGCCTCAGTCTCCCAATTTTACCGTTTTGGATTTTTCAAGGTTTTAGGCCAAATAGTTTCATACTATGGCTACCATCAGCAGAAATAAGCCATTTTTTGAGAATACTATAGGCTGAAAACTGTTAACCTCTGGCACTTCGGCTGAGTGTTTCTTATGTCTGAAGCTATGTGGCACACTGCATATGTCACATCAAGTGTATCTTTTCTGTATTTTCTAAGATTGTTTTCATTAGCAACAGTCATGGTGCTGTGTATTCTTATACCCAGCCTTTTTAGGTGCATAACAGCATGATTTATATGCTCTTGTAGCCTGGCTTGGTTTAGTGGTCTAGCTCTGGATGTCCTCGTCCTGCTGCTGGGTCTTTGCGAGGAGAGATCCTCATGCAGATGTTTTCACAAGTGTTTGTTCATGAAATTCACAGGGGATGAATGTGAGAGCTACCTGCATTGATGCAGTACAAGCTGGAATATCAACAAAGGTTATTTTTCAAAAAAACAGCCATTCTCCAGCCAGTTGGGAGAAAGCTGAGGAAGTAAGCAGTGGCGCCTAGTTATTAGAAGTTAGAAACAGACTGTTGCCAGACTCAAAATACAGTTAAAATGTCATCAGTTAAATAATAAAAAAGCTCTTTCCTTCCCTAGACTGAAGAACTATTATACTGCAACAAAATCCACTATATTTTGATGGCATGATAGTCCCTTAGAAATGGACAAGTTTATAGCTGAGGCACTGACCCAAACTTCTCTTGAGTATGTCTGCAAAGTCTGGTCTGCTGTTTTGTGCAAATTGTTTAAAACCTAACAGTTGCTATTTTGAACCGTGGTCCATATGATTTCTCTTTTCATTAAGTGATAATCACAACTGCGTCTGCTGTCTGCGTGCGAGAAAAACTTCAGACGTGTTTTCCATTTCACAATCTGACAAAACCCACAACACTTAACAGGGGGAAAGAAAAAGGCATTTTATACTGAATTGTTTAAAAAAAGCTGGGCTGTGTTTCTTTATACATCAGTTGTGCCTTCAATTCACTTATGTCAAATACTCCTTTATCCTAAGGATGCAAATGTCAAGATGCTTGTGAATGATTTGTTGATTGATTCATTCTTTGCCCATTTAAATCTGAAATTTTTTCACTGCTTTGTAAATGAAGGACACTTATCCTGGATGGTTTGATTATGCTGTGGTCCTGTTGACTGTGGTTTTAAAGTATGCTGGTAAAACAGATGTGATTTTATTCTCTTTATAGATATACCTGGTAATTGCCAAAATGTAAGAAAAAAGAACCCATGCAACTCTTTAAACTTGATCATCTTTAACCTAGAGGAGCAGACCAACTCTTTTGTCAAAGGACTATGGGATAGCTCAAAAAATCTTTTTACTTGCTTGTGGAAAAAACCCAAACAAACCTGGAAGCATTCTCACTGACAAATACCACTTGCTTGTCCTTTCTTTGAGCCATATTTTAAGATGAGCAGGATGAGTGGGATTTTCATCTCAGTTATTTTGGTTTAAATCTGGAGTCATTTCACTAGGGGTACTGTGGGCTGGTTTTCTTGGCCTTCTTGTTCTGAGGAGATTATCATTAGTTTGAGCCAGTGTGATTTTTAGACAGTAGATGTTGCTGACTAGAGCAAAGGGGGAATATGCAAGAGCAGACAGTGAACAGGCTGCTCTGGATGTTCTGCATTTCGTAGCATCCTGTACAGCACAGGGTATCTGACTGTGTACAAGCAGCTTTATATAACTCCGTATCCAGTAGTTTAAAGGGACAGGGATATCATCGTGTACTGTGTCACATCATGTTTTGAAGACTGTGGGGATACTATAGAAAGGGGACAGCTGGCCAGCTACTGCAGTACAGCCGCAATTCTGGTACCTCTAATGGAGAGAGAAAGTACAGCTTAGTCATGCACAGAGTGCCTGTGGGAGAGGAGCAACAGCACTTACAATTTTCTCAAGAGTTATTATAACAGATACATAACACACATGCCAATGAAGAATTAAAAAGACATTTGCAGAGGCTGCCATGAGTGTGACTACCCCTCAAGTCAGATTTTTGCAGTGTCTTTGCAGTTTGTATTTCAAGGAAGTGATGGCAAGACTGCTGATAGTGTAGAGGTTTGTCCTGAGTGAAAAGTGAGGGAGAAACATCTACCTCCTTGCTAGCAGGAATGGAGCTGTGTCACACTCCGTTCCTTAGGATGCAGCTTTTGGGGGTGTAGAGATGGGCACCAGGAACGCACAGCACACTGCCGTCACACTCCAGTCCTCCTGTATCTACCACCCAAGAAACCCGTGGTGGTGTCCAGTAGGGCCCAGTGCTTTTAGTCACATTGCTGTTTTCGTGTGATGTTGATTTAATAATTGAGATTTGGTAGTAGAAGTGAGGTGCTGATCTTGATGTTTTGTTTTCTTCCTTTCCTGCAGAATTCAATCCGGCACAACTTGTCACTCCACAGCCGATTCGTCAGGGTGCAGAATGAAGGCACCGGGAAAAGCTCTTGGTGGATGATCAATCCAGATGGTGGAAAAGGTGGCAAGGCGCCCCGGAGACGTGCTGTGTCAATGGACAACAGCAACAAGTACACGAAGAGCAGAGGGCGGGCGGCTAAGAAAAAGGCAGCCCTGCAGACTGCCCAGGAGACGAGCGAGGACAGCCCTTCTCAGCTCTCCAAGTGGCCAGGGAGTCCCACCTCCCGCAGCAGCGACGAGCTGGATGCATGGACAGATTTTCGCTCCCGTACAAATTCAAATGCCAGTACGATCAGTGGCCGCTTGTCACCGATTTTGGCAAGCACCGAACTAGATGATGTTCAAGATGATGATGCTCCACTTTCTCCCATGCTGTACAGTAGTCCATCAAGCTTATCCCCATCAGTAAATAAACCATGTACTGTGGAGTTGCCTAGGTTGACTGATATGGCTGGGACAATGAATTTGAATGATGGACTGACAGATAACCTCATGGATGATCTCTTGGACAATATAACACTCCCTCCCTCCCAGCAATCACCCACAGGAGGGATAATGCAGAGAAGCTCCAGTTTTCCGTATGGTTCCAAGGGTTCAGGGCTGGGTTCCCCATCAAGTAGTTTCAACAATGCTGTGTTTGGGCCATCGTCCCTGAATTCTCTCCGCCAGTCTCCCATGCAGACCATTCAGGAGAACAAGCAGGCCACCTTCTCTTCCATTTCTCATTACAACAACCAGACGCTGCAGGATCTCCTCGCCTCTGATGCACTTAGTCACAGCGATGTCATGATGACACAGTCTGACCCACTCATGTCACAAGCCAGCACAGCTGTGTCTGCCCAGAATTCCCGCAGGAATATAATGCTCCGCAATGACCCCATGATGTCGTTTGCCGCACAGTCCAGCCAGGGTGGTCTGGTCAATCAGAGCCTGCCCCATCACCAGCACCAGTCCCACAACTCCTCTCTTAGTGGCAGCCGTGCCTTGTCCAGTTCCATCAGTAACATAGGCTTGAGTGACTCGAACAGCTTGGGATCCACCAAACATCAGCAGTCACCTGTCAATCAGTCTATGCAAACACTTTCTGACCCACTCTCAGGCTCCTCTTTGTACTCCTCTAGCATGAACCTCCCAGTCATGGGACATGAGAAATTCCCAAGTGACTTGGACCTGGATATTTTCAATGGGAGCCTGGAGTGTGACATGGAGTCCATTATCCGCAGTGAACTCATGGATGCAGATGGGCTGGATTTTAACTTTGATTCCCTCATCTCAGCTCAGAATGTTGTCAGTCTGAATGTGGGGAACTTCACTGGTGCTAAACAGGCTTCATCACAGAGTTGGGTACCAGGCTGAAGGATCTTTGAGAACAGGGAAAATGGGCAAACAGGTCAGTGCCCCATAGATGTGGTAAAATAATTGGTTCCTTAGTTTTATTGGAGTTTGCATCAAACCCTTAATAGTTAGTGCACACTAATAGCACTAATTTGGCTTGTGATGGCTTGCTATGTGTTGGTATGTAACAGACACCCAAGAAACATCTCGTGGTGTGGAGGGAAACGAAGCTAAGCTATAAAAGCTGTTCAGCTGCAACACTGTCAGCATGCATCTGATGCTTTGTGTCCTTCTTAATTTAGGCATGACAAATGCTAATGACAAATCAGGCAAACCAAGGTGGAATATTTGTGGGTTTTAGGAATCATAGAGCTCCAACTCATCTTCTTTGAAGTTGCAACAGATGGATTCTTCCCCACAGCCAATGCCATATGTAGCCAAGCTGTGTTACATAGGGATGGGGAAGGGGCTTTGCAGTCAGTGGAGCAATGTTACTGAAGAGGAGGAAGAAAAGCGTCTTTGCAAGGGTTCAGTTGTGTGGGACAGATCTGGACTGAATCAGTTGTACTGCTGCTGTGGTACAGTTGTACTGCAGCTGATGCTTGTTTGTTTTTTTTTAATTGCATTTATTGCAAAAAAAATGTGACAAGTGGAGGAATTATATATTGAAAGAGCAAAGGTGGGATCCTGGTCCCAGGAATGGCCTGGTTTTAATCTTTTAAATATGCAAATATTGGTCTCCCCCCGGACTGGGATGGGTTTCATTTGCTTTTGGACTCTACCAAGAGAATATATGTAGGTTTGGGTTCTGCAGTAGGTGCTTTTAAAAAGTTAGCCTCTTCAGATTAATTTTTTTCCAGATTGGTGTGTTTTGTTCCATTGCTTCTTTTCCACAGCTTGGGGCATTTAACTTGTAAACATTGTTTCTGTCATCCTTTTGTGATTCTGCAGGCTCCCGCCCATACCTCTGCCTGCTCACATGTACGTGTTCACTGACTCATACGGTAGTTGCCACACAAAGTGCCCTTTCTCCTTTGTTTTTTTATTAGTATAAAGGAGTAGATTTCAAAATACAGTAGGATAAAAGGTTAGCTATAAATTATTGAGAGTGTTCCGTTAACTTCAGAATAGTATGTAGAGTATCCCAGTGGCGAGGTTAAACAAGGCATTCATTCAGTTTGCTGCTTACTTCCAACTTTCTTATTTTCTAGAAGAAGGATGGAAAGAAGGAGTTGGTGTCATTTAACTTTACGATGCGTAATTCGCCCCTTTCATCTTTAACCAAGTTTTCATTCCCTGTTTCACAGCTAGGTGTTCATGGGGAAGCTTTGTGGTAGGTAAGCAGCAGTAGTGAACCTCCTGAATGTCTTCCTATGTGTATGGAGTACCACGGGAGACGCGTGCTGTGATCTGCTGTCTCTGAGGAGGAGCAAGACTGCACAGGAGTCCTGCTTTCAGTAGTTCTGCAAAGCTGCCTCGCTCTGATGGAGCAGTTGGTTTGCACAAGTCTTTTCCCTGTCAGTGGTGGGATTTCTTCTGGTTCTTTCAAATCTTCTCACTCAAAGCAAGAGTGTTGCAGTCCATGGCCAGGAGGTAGGCTGCAGAGGTGGGCTGCAGAGGACACCATGTGCCGCTTGGCAAGGCCAGGGCCGCAGCTGAATTCTAGTTTTCCTTCAGCTCCAGTGCTAGAGAACTTAAGAAGGGAAAGGGGGTAAAAAAAAAAAAATTGACTTATGAACCAGGAAGTGAAAATTTGGGGAAAAAAAAGAACTGACTCATGAACCAAGAGCAAGAATTCACAGAAGGTCATGCTTGCTGAGCAGTTCTCTCTTCCTCCAGGTACATGAGCTGTTTGGATATAAAAATCATTTTTGCATGAGTTAAAAAGACAAAAGCTGTAGGAACTTCATCACCGTGAAACATCCAACGGTAAAATCTGATAAACGGGGCCTAAAAAGTAGATGTTACTAATAGCTTTGCTTGACACTGGCAAATAGGGCAGCCTTCTGCTTTTGTAGCTTCATTTGCTGTGTATGGGTAGAAGCCGCCCGTGGGGAGACTGGCCTAGGCAGCATGGAGGAGGCACAGCATGCCACCTTCTCACCAATGCTCACTGCTGCCTCTTCACCCCAGCCTGTACCATTCACAGAAAGTGTAGCCACCATGATCTTTTTCAGGCTGCTCCTTCTGAGTAAAGGAACTGACACATCTGTGTGAGCGGAGTCTCATTGCAAAGGACAGATTTATTAACGAGACAGCTCTCCTCGGCGGATTACTGTCCAGTCATCTGTGGAAGCCTCTTTCTCTCTCTCTGACAAGTGGACCGGCTGCTGCAGGGTGCCTCCGGTATCAGGTGCAAGTGCAGATGATTTCTGCTGAGCTGGTTCATCATGCACCCTTCCTTGTCTGTTAAGCAGCGCTGTTTGCATCTCATATTTTGATAGGGTCACCTCATCTGACATTGGATGCAATCATTCTGAATTGCTTTCTCAGTTACTTTTCCACTTCGCTGTAGCAATAGGGACCCCTGAATTAAAATCTTCACTCCGCAGTGTTCACGATCCCAATAACAAATCTTTACAGGCTTGAAGACTGGGGAACGCCTTTAGCAGAGCAGCCTGGCACTTGCTTGTGCTAAATGTATTTCACAAGGGCGGCCAGGTGCATTTTGCAGGCAGGCAGAATGAATTACAGTGGGTTATTGGCATACCTGGGAATAGTGAGGGCTGTGTTTTCTATGAAAAATAAGAGAAATGTTGGAGTCAGTTTTCGGGAAGAAAAGAAAGAAGGCGAATATATAGGTATTTTGTTTATACATACTCTATGTATAGAGGGGGATTTACTTTGGAAGAAAATAAACTACAGTTTCTTCATAGGGGAAGTAAAAATCCCATGCAGAAGGCGCCACTATTGCGGGTTTAGCGGCTGTGCACCTTTGCTGCACATGAGCCTGTGCATGGTCCCTGGAGAGAACCTTGCTTGGTCCCACCATGCTGGCCCTGTGCCCATGAGGCTGGCTATGCCCAGCCTTTCAGAGGGCCCTAACTGGGGTGTATGAATGAATTTAGGGTTGTTTGGGGATTTTGAGTCTTACTAGAAGGGAAGGAGAAAATCAGTATGGGGTTTTTTTGTGCTTTATTCACTCAGACATAATTTTCCCCTCTTAAGCTGGCTGGGGCCTCTGTTTCTGTATTGCAGCCCACTTCACAAGAGCACTGGGTATGCCCTCTACCCACTCAGAAAATCATCACCTTGTTTTATCAGCTTGTTTATCAATAAATAATGATGTCACTCTTCCCTCACCTGTCTCTAAATACCTTTTCTTTTGAAATTAATTAGTCCTCTCCCAGCCGAGGATCACCAAATCTCTGCATTTTGCTCCATGGTCCTTCTCAGCCAGCAAGTCCCAAAGGACTTGGCATTCACCAAAGAGTAGTCCCAAACAGACTGGCAGGGCAGACTACTTAGGACATTTAGTGCTTCCTGGAAGGTCAGGGGCCAGGGATCAGCTACTACATGGGCAAACGTTTTGTCTGGCATCAAAAGCTGTCCAAGATGTTTCTACATTGTTTATTTCAGTGATCCAGTTTACAGTGGTGCCATGCAGGCAGCACTGCTGTCAGGGCTTGGGCAGGGGCTGCAGGATGGCTCAGCACAAGCAGGGCAGGAACTTCTTGAGCTGGTTTCACCATCTGAAAAACTCATCTAGCTGCATCTTCTAAGAGATTTCAGTGTGCCATTTAGCGGGGTGCCTCTTGGCTCTGTAACAGAGCAGTGCTGGAGTCATGTTGACTTGCTTGAAAATTACAAGTGAAATACTTCATAGATGGGTTGATGTCACTCGTTTTGCCCTAGCATCAGCTAGGTCCCGCATCATCTTAATGCAGCAGTAGAGTGCACAAGCTACTAATAGCAACGTCACATAACGTTTGCACAATTTGATGATTAACACCTCTGATAAAGCAATATCCTAGGAAACATAATGAAATGCCTGTTGGTATTTCATTAGTCTGTATCAGTTTGGACTGCTTGCCAATTTGTTAATTGGTGTTCAACCTGTTTCTGGGCGAAATTCATACCGAAGATGCATGCGTAAGTCTGAGAATGACTTACTGTTCACTGTAACACCATCTTAAAAGTTGTAGCAGATAGTGAAAAGATCTCTGTTTGGATGGAGTTTTGAGTCAGAGACCTCTAGACAATATGCCATGAGGAAGATTATTTTTATTCTTTACCAGAAACCTTGTTTTCTGCTCAGTAAGCTGAAATGTAGAAACCAGAATTGGTGGACCTCTTGCCTGAGGACGCTGACTGCCTCAGGACCACAGCTGCATTTCCTCCTCTCTTATTTTCAAAAATGGGGTCTTGGGAGTAGGGCTGGCAGGTTTCTTACGCGGAGCCAAGGCAGGGCTGGCTGCCTTCAAAAAAATGTAAAGGAAATTCAGGAGCAGCACATTCTTCTTCTCCGTTTCTAACAGGTTAGTGGTTAAGGCGGTGGCACGCTTCTAACGTTTAAGTGTTGTTTCAGTCAGCCCAAGTTTTGAAAGGTGGTTTTGAGACTAGCTAAACATCACGCGTGCCAAGTTTAGTCTTTGAACAAAAAGATCTATGTAGAAAATGTATTTTGCTGTTAACAGCGATCCCATTAACTCCAAGGAGGGCCTGGCCCGAGCAGGCTGCTCACTCCCCAGGCATGCACCAGCGGCCCCAAAGCAAACTCAGTACTCATGGCTGCTGGGGAGAAGGAGAGGGGAAAGAGAGACAAACACCACTGGGGCTGCTCCTCATACGGTCCTGCTGGTCGCAGTGCTCCTCGAAGCCCTTTGCACACAGGGACCAGTCCTACGCTTGCAGGGATGCTGTGGCTTTTGCTGCGTGAAGGCAGCAGGAGCGGACACACAGACACAATTAATTGCTCACTCCTTCTGGGAGCAGGGCTTTTTGGTTTGGGTGTTTTTTTAATCTGGGTTTATGTTTTGGGGTTTTATTAACCCAGGAGAAAGATCTGTAAAAACCAGGATTGCCTCCACAGGCTTGTGTTGTGAGTGTACAGCAGCTGAAGCCAGGACAGTGGTCTGATGCTGTGGTTTGGGTGTTCTGCTGTTTGTGTTTTATATAGAGATATTTTTTAGTACCTCATGCTTTGTCATGTGATTCAGCAGCAATAATTAGGCAGAAACTTGCTGTCCCTGCAGATGCCAAGATTACAGGATGACATACTCTCACCAGATGACAGCACAAACTGATATTTTTAGAACAGCCTGCATCAACTGGTCTCCCCAGTGCTTTCCTCCCCGGATCGGCAGCACGCAGGTTTTATTGCAGAATGAGTCTTCACAAATTGTCTTTTTCATGTGAATGAGCTGTAATGGTTGTTTAGAGCTGCAGATCAATGTTGGTCCCCAGACATGCTGTTGACTGATAGCTGGGATGGTTACAGGTGGTTTTTCTTTTCTTCTTTTGAGCCAGACTTTTAAATACCACTCCGTAAAAGCATATTTTCTTGAAGAAGTGCGTAATGAGAGATCCTTTTTAGAAACATAGCGTCATGCTGCTGAGGAAAGGTCGAGATCTTTTTTCAAAACAATTCAGCACTCAGCCAAGGTGATGAACTGACAGCCGGAGAGATTTAGGTCTTGTACTGATGACAGCCAAAGTGCACAGGTATAGCGTAGGCAGCAGGAGTGCACTTCTTTGAGTAGTACCGCATGTAAATAGCCAGCCTTTCTCCTGGCCTCGGGAAGGGAGGATGAAGCAAAGATGCTCATGCAACCCCACCCTGGGATCCCAGTGCTACCAGTGGAGAGTCTCCTGCAGGATGCACTCATCAGCCTTGTCCCTGATCGAATCCCACATGGTGTGTGGGGACACTGACCCCATTAAATCAGGTACCTGTGGCTGGGTGGTGGGAAAACTCTGCTCTGGTCCAGTCTACGGGGGCTATTTAATCAGCTTTTCCACTCAGCTTACTGCGCAGGGTGGCAGTTGTTGGAGTCTGGCAGAGCAGACATCTGCTGAGCAGTAATCGGACAGAGATGCAGCTCAGCTACAGGAGGCCACTGTGTAGCCACAGTTGTCTACCATTACTCCAGGAAAAAAAGCTACTTTTCCCAGATGATGCCATGGAGAATGGCTTGCATTTATGCCCCTTTACAGCTGAGCTGAATATCTGGCCCGCTGTTTTTCCCTTGTACTGCCTGCTTCTCCTGGCTTTCATAGGTAATTTATTTCATACAAATGTAGAGAAAATCCGGTTTTGAGGAGGGACCTTCCCTCTTGTCTTTTCTACTTCTTGTAAGTCATGATAGAGGCTTTCCTGCCTTATGTCAACATGGTGGAAATCCTTTTGTGTGGCCTGTGTGAGTATTATTGGCCCGTCATTTTCAGCTTACTGCAGAGGAAAGTGAGAAGACTCCATAGCAGGGAAGATGTTTAAAAACTAGGCTTGGTACCTGGCAGAGAAAGAGAAACTCTATGAGAAAGAGTACCTAGCACATTTCCATAGCACTGTAAACCCATAATTCAGGATGTTTCCAGCCATGCAGGTAACCTTTTACTCTAAAAAGCAGCTCTTACTCTTCAGATTAAAAAGTGGAAGCAGAATCCGTCTCTGGTCATGCAGAGGTGCAATAGTTATCCATCCTTTTCTAATACGCTGTAGAGGTATCCCTTTCCAGTGCTCCCAAGTGCCTAAAGAAAGCACTGTTTTTCCAGCCAAAGTACTTTACCCCTAAAAGAAGACACAGTTTGGAAGCATTTTAGGCCTTCTTCCTCTAGTCCAGCAGCATCCTGCCTGAAAGGTGCTGTGTTCAACACCTGATCTGATGTCTCTCCATCAGTGGCAGTGTCACCCATAACTGGCAGGATTTCCACCCCACTCCTCAGGCTCCTGAACAAAAGGCAGGGGATAAAATTTGCTGTAAGTCTGTCAAGTAAGAAGCCTGGAGAACTTGTACAGAGATGGTGTTCTGAATCTAAACTCTTCTCTGTTGGCCAGGGCAGAGGATTGAACTCAGCCAGGTGTGATGGTTCTCAACAGCAATTGAGGATCAGCAATGCTTGTGCTGGAGAGCCGGCATAACGGCAAACTGACGTCTCTGCAGATGTAAAAACAAGTGTGTCAGCATATGGTCTTCTTGTATGGGCAGCAACACAGTGATGTATATAGTGGAGTCTGCATGCACCTGCTCCTCTTGCAGCCAAGTATGGAATTTCCTGTGAATTTGGTTGTTTAGTATCAGTTACATGTTAGGAAAGCCCTGATCTACATTTCCTTTTAAGTGTGCGAGCACAGGTAGACCCATTTCTCTCTGGGTGTCCCCTTTTCATCTGTAAAATGGGTAGAAGGGACCTTAGCCACCTTTGAGGGTAAAATTAAGTTCCTAGAGGCATGGTGGACTCTACCTTGCTGGAAGTATTCCAGACTTGGCTTGACAGGGCCCTGAATAACCTAAGCTAAGGCTCTGCCTTCAACAGAAGGTTGACCAGATGATGCTGAGTCTCTTCCAGCCTGGACTTTTCTATGCCTCTCTAGACAAGTAAGATATCAGAATAACACACATATCAGTAGTTGTAGTACCTTACTACAGTTCTGGGCAAGCTTTTAATCCCAGGGAGCTGATACAGGGTGAAAGAATGATCTGCTGTCTTTAGTTACATTTACTTCCAAAATACGTGATTGTCTGCTATGGTTTGAAATGTCTCTTGGAGCAGCAGAACAGCAACAGAAGGAAAAGAGACACTTTTGCACAAGTACCAGCACAGCAACTTTTTAGCTCCCATAAGTCTTTGTTCTGTGCCAGTGTTCTTCCTCTTTCTGTCCTTCCTCACTCTCTGCTCCTAATTCTGAGCTGGAAAAGATCTGTTTTTATGAGTAGATCTTAAAGAGAAGAAGTGAAGTTGCAACATGCCTAAAAGTTCAGGCAAGAAAGCACATTAAGTTGCCAGCTCTTTTTTATCCCTTGGGCTTCGCACCCTGACCTCAGCTTTGTCTCTCAGCACTGAGCCATCCTAGTGCAGTGTACGCTAAGTCTGTAGGGTGTCACTGTGGCACACCTGCCATGGCATTGGGATTCCTCATTTTTATTCTGCTTGAACAAAAAAATCTCATGCTGCAGTTTTGTCATTAGATTGGCCGCAATAGTTACCTCCCTTAGTTGTTTCTAAACAAATACTGTGTATTCTTCAGCCTTGAGCTGTAAAACCTCAGGCAGAATATTAACTTGTAACCACAAGTAATCAAGTCTTGTTTTTTGAGCGTACTCCCATTTTGGAGTTGAAGCTGTACTGCTAGCGGCGATGACAAATCAAGGGGCATGAATGCACATCTGTCACTAAAGGACACAAGTTTCCTTGAAAATGTTTGCATCCCAAGTCTCTGGAAAGGAAAAGTAGTTATTGGGATTTCCCATCCCTGGGGAGTCATTATGGAGGGGTAGCCAGGGAAAACACTTGTTTTACAGACCTATAAGTTGTCTCCCTATATATAAGACCTATAACTGGGCTCCCCAGTTCAAGAGGGACAGAGATCTACTTGAGAGAGTCCAACAGAGGGCTACAAGGATGATTGGGGGACTGGAACACATGCTTTATGAGGAAAGGTTGAGAGACCTGGGGCTTTTTAGTCTGGAGAAGAGAAGACTGAGAGGGGATCTAATTAATGTGTATAAATATATGAGGGCTGGGTGTCAAGAAGAAAGGGGCAACCTCTTCTCACTTGTGCCCTGTGATAGCACAAGGGACAATGGATGCAAGCAAGAGCACAGGAAGTTCCNCTGTGGCAGGGGGGTTGGACTCTATGATCTCCAGAGGTCCCTTCCAGCCCCTAACATTCTATGATTCTATGATTCTATGATATTTTTCAAGATGCGATCCATTCAACAAGCCTTCCAGCCAACTCAGGAGGTCCTTGGTAGGCTGCCATACAGAGGAGCTCTGTGTTGGTAGTGCGGTTTCTCATACCATAATTACGTAAAGTAGTACATACCTTTTAACAGAAAACTGTATGTGCTGATTGTTACATTAGCTTGCTGATAAATTTACCACCAGTGCACATTACCTGTCTTCACTCTGGGGAGCATCAATGCGTCACCTTTTTATTCTGAAGAATTTTCCAGTGCTGCATAATAAGCACCATTGGGAAACAAAGGTAGAAAGCAACAGGTGGCAGATGATCCTCCAGAGCAGCTCTGATGGTGCACAAGGTGGTGTGGAGCTTGGGAGACAGCCATCCAGAATGTGGTGGAATGATGTGAGACAGAGGTGAAGAAATGTTGCTGGAGGTAAGTCATAAGCAACAGCTCAGCCACAGAGTAAAACAAGAATAGCATGTGGAACTGGTCAGTAAAAAGGTAGAAGGTGAGAGAAAGGGGGAAAAAAAAGAAAAGGCAGAGAGAAGGACAGAAGAAAGAGGTATGTCATCTCCCACGTAATTGCTTGCAAGATGAAGAATTAGAAAATACAGAAATACTTGCTTTTTGTTTTACACTCTTCCACCAAATAGGATAAACAGATTTAGCATCTAGGGCTCAAACTGTCTGTGGATCGTGACAAGGTGGGAGTTTGTCTTCACCCCTCACTTAAAGCATTTTCTGGTTTTGTTGTAAAGTCATTATTTTCACCAACCACATGCATATATATGCTCGCATAAGCTATAGCTTGATACAGTGGTATGGACTCTATTAATGTGCAGCAGGTGTATCTTCTTGCAGCCTTCTGTAGCCAGAGGGTCAAAACAGCCATAGCGGAACTACCTCCACGTCCAGCACATGCATGTGTGTTTGTGACAGAGCCCAGGTATCAATCTGGTTATGAAGACTGCACTCCAAAAGAGAGCCTTTGCTTTCTTCAGAAGAAAGTCTGAAGAAAAAGAAGTGCAAGAAACTTCAGGAGAATGTCTACAATTCCTCCTTCCTTTTCACTCCCTGATGATGGAAAATGGGCTTCAGGTTTGGCAGAGGAGCTTTGCAAAGGAGAACTGATTTTTTCAGGGAGTGGCCTAAGTGGTACAGGCAGATGACATTTTCCAGTAGTGCCATTTTTGGAAGTTCCCCTCAGCCTAAGAAACAAAAAAACCATGCCACATGTAAGAGAGGGCTCTACACCTTTGCTGTGACAAGTTAGTAAATGCTGCTCTGACCCACTAGCCCTGCTGCACTTCACATTTCTTGTACCCTTCCTTGACCTTTGTTCTATGTATCTTTTCATCACTCCGTTTGCTCATACTTCTGCTGCTCTTATCCCCCCCAACAGGACCTAGTAGTAAAGGCCAGGAAAAAGGGTAAGGTGGGGATTGGAGTACTTTACCTCGAGAGCTGTGTGTTGCCCTAAGAGGACAGCGTCGTTACGGCTCACCAGAGGAGAAACCCCATCTGCCTCTGCAAGTTCAGGGTGACATTCCAGAGGATGAGCTTTTCCCAGGGTCATTGAGAATGGGAGAAAATCTTGTGGTGGCTCAGGATGCAGCTGGAGATCTAGGGGCAGGGATGGAGGGACACTGGGGAGTTGTCATTAAATGGAGATGTAACTGTAGTGCTTGCTTCTCTGGCTGAGGCAGTTTTCATGGCTGTGAAGCAGCAGGCCACTTACTCAGGCTTAACAGAGGCTTTTTGTGGTGAGATAGAAAACAGGAATGTGAGGGTCTATTATGGACTTTAATGAGGTAATTCGAAGGCAGGCAGGTTAAGACTTTGATCTACTTCATTTCATTTTTTAATCCATTTGCAAAGTCCGTGTAAACAGAGCTGTGAAAAGGGAGCATAGTTTGGTTCTGCTGTGCACAAATTTCACCTCAGCTGTGCATCTGTCTCCTAAATGTTGGCACTACCTGAAGGATGGGTGTCCTCAGGAGAAAATATCAGGCAGTGCCACTTCCACAAATGCTGCTTGTCATTATCCATTCTCCAGTTTTTGCTCTTGTCACTATGTTTCATAGTACAATATTTTACATACAGTTTTAATTTAAACGTTAAACTTTACAACGGTACTTCATTTGGAGTTTCTGTATTCATTTACTTTTAATTAATAGCTCCGTTCAAAGTCAGCAAGACTTCTCACACATGCTGAAGTGAAGCCCATGCTCAGTGTAACTGGCATGAGGGCAAGCCAGCTCACTGGGCTGCGGCACACAGGACCTCAGCCTTGCCTTCAGATGAGGTTGTGCTTTAGGAAGTCACCATTTTCCAGCCCCCCAGGTGCTAAGGTTTTAAGGAGAAGTAGAGAAAAGGGCATGCACTTGTTTGAGCTGCATACAAGCCACTAGCGAGGTTTTACTGGGGGCTACCAGGCCTGTCTGGGTGTCTTCTGCTGACCTTGTTATGGCCATCAGGACACACTTACTAAATGGAGTTGTTGCCAGGCAGTCACATTAACGAATGGCTAGCGTTAATTTGCTCTTTGAAAATGAAGAAATCAATATGTTGATCCAGTTGGAAATCCCTTTATTCACAAAACAGTCTACCCCAAACCCCTCTACGTAATTAAGGCTAAAGCCAAATTTTGTTTGGGTGAAACACACAATCTGTCTGCTCCCTAAGCTGTGCTGAATGAAGTTCTCCCCTAATGGCGCAGGGAGCAGCTGTCATGCTGTTGCTCTAATAACCATGAGACAAAATGATTAAATTTCCATCAATCATTTAGCATTATCAGAATAGGTCATTTTAATAAAATGTTATCATAGGATCAGTGTCTGGCACCTTAAAAAGGAGAGGGGCGGTGATGGAGAATCATCTCGTGACAGCCTTTGAGTGATCCCACTTGCAGGAGATACTGGTCCAGATTAATCCAGCAGTCCCCCTAAATCCACCGTTTTTCATGATGGTGCCTGATACCAGGATCTTTTTAGGGTAGAGACATTCCTGTAATCAACCCAAATGGCTTTTTGGTTTCAGCAAGCGTCCCCTTGTTCTTGCACTGTATAAAATAATCACCAATCATTCATCTCAGGGAAAATCCTTAACAGGTTTTAAGTGGTGTGGAGGACTAAGCCCTGGTTTCAGAAGCCATTTCAGAGCCAGAAGTTACATTCCCAGCAACATAGATGGCTACCAAGTGGGCTTTCTGAAGATGTGAAAGGATTTCATTGGAATGTTTACATGTAGATAGTTTCCAAAACCCTTCTTGGTGCCTGCCTGTATCTTTAAGACACTGAGTGCCTTTGAAAACCTGCCCCTTAGCCCCCTTGGTTGAAATGTTCATTTGTTTTCAGTGTTCTACCTACGTACCTTGTCCCTTCATAGTCATCTCCACGCTGCGTCCCAGGTGTCTTTCCCTGTGCAGAGAAGTTTCATGGCTACAGAATAAGCTGGACTCTTAACCCCATTTTTAAAGCTGGGTGGACCCTGTCTGTTGATGATGTGTCGTATGAGAGGGAGAGTGGAGAACTCCGAAGTCCAGACAGAAATTCATGGCTCCTTGCTGCTTCTCCTGAGTAGCCTCCTTCAGCTGTCCTTCAAGGGTGGTGGTCAATGTCAAATGCTGATGGAAGATTTGTCCAGCCTTTTGGTGATGCTGAGAAAGAATGCTCATGAAAAATGGAGAAAAGCTGGAGGATCCTTTCATGCTTCACCTGGAAATAAGCTTAACAAACAGAAAATGAACTGGGTTTCTGTAAATCAGAATTGGCCACTGTTTATCTCTGGAGAGAGAGTTTCTTCTTTCCTGCTTGGGGGTAGCTAAGCCAGCAAAGAAGCACACTCAAACCTTGGCAAGGGAGAAGTGTTTTCAGGCAGGGTCATGGTGCAACTCATTCCTTGCTGTAAGTTTGAAGCTTCTGGGTGCAAACGAATCAGAATTTCTTGTCAATGTAAGCTGTTGTCGTGTTGGAAGGGTTGCTTGGTTGCCTTTTTTGTTGTGTTTTTTTTTCCTACCCGCAGGAGTCTCACTGTCTTCTTTTTCTTCTTTCTCTCCAGGCCCTCAAACTGACACGAGATGTAGAGAGAACCCTTTGCCAAATCTGCTGTCAGCAAGTGGACAGTGATACTGTTTACAGCTTACGACCTTTGTGAACCCTGCATTATTTTCCTAATGAAACAGACTGTTAATAGGCCCCTGACTGGAGTGAAGATCCTCCTTTTTTCTTTCTTTTTTCTTTTTTTTTTGGGGAATTGAACGCATTCTGAAGTATGCAAAATCTTCCTTTACTGGGATGGTCAAGCACCTGCTGTGGAGACAATGTTCAGCACCATCCTGTTGAGAACACACTGTGTAGCCTTTACAGTAGTTACTTGTCAATGAATATGTGGTGTTTCGATATATTAATGGTTTATGGGATGTTTTAAGTTGGCTTTTCTTTTTGGAGGTTTTCCCGTCTGCCCACCCTCCCCCTTACAACCTCCAGTTTGATTTCCTTAGATTTTTTGACCATTTTTGCTTTCTCTCCCTGGGGAATCTGAAGTACTGCGCACGTGCAAGGAAATGGTCATAACCCAACACTGCTCAGACGTCAGGGGTTTCTGAATATATAGCATTTGTTACACCGAGCAGCCGGCTGAATTCCAGAGAGAGGTGATATGTGTGGTCTCTTTGTTTGTTGGGTTGGTTTCTTTCTTTCTTATTCTTTCCTTAAATTTAGTGGTACACCCCTGTTTTCCATAAGCGTCAAACAAGGGTTGGTGCAAAACAAGGGAAGCCAGTGAGTTTTCCTCTTGGCTTGCGAGGCCGGACTGACAGCGGGTGCCGTTGCCCGCACGTGCACCGAGGCAGGAGCCCATTTGCTGCCCGCCGGCGCAGGCTTCCCTCCCGCCTTCTGTTAGCAAGGCTGCCCCTACTGCCGCAGCAAGCTGGTGAGGAGTTACAAGCTGAGCTGCCAGACAAGTTGAGCAGAGCCACCTGTAAAGATGTGTTTGAAGAAGCAAAAATTAAGGGAAATACGCCACTTTGCAGAAAAGCTAAGCGTAGAGGCTGCGCGTCGGCAGGTGACTTGCAGTGGCAGCGCCATGGGTTGAGGCACAGCTTGTTGCAGGGTGTGTTACTGCACCAGTGATCCTTTCTTTTTTTGTGTTTTGGACATATCCTTGATTATTTTTTCCTTCTCATTATGTATAATCCATTGTGGCAGGAGAAGCAGGAGAGGGAATGACAAGGTGACAGTATCATATAAATGGCTTTTCATGTGAGCATAGATTGTAACAGGATAAATGACAGTGAAAGACAAGGCAGTTTTATATATTTTGCTTCTAAGATTTTCTTTGTAAAATTAATAATAATAATAATGAATAAAAGGTATGGTGCTGTATAGATCCTCTCTATAATCTGGAAAGTTTGATTACTTTTTATTAGTATCTTGGGGGGGAGGGATTAAAAAAAAAAAAGAGGGGAAAACACCAATGGTACATAGGAACTCGGTATGAAGAGGTTCTGAATAGGACAGTGTATACATAATTCTCCAAAGCGATATATGAAGTTTTTTTTTCTTTGCATAAAAGCATTATGCATATAAATATATAAATATATTTTATTATGTACAGAAATGGATCATTATGCATGGATGTTAGGAAAATGAACTAGCATTTTAACCCAAAGTCTCAGTGCATGAGTTCCCACCAACCCGTGTCCTGTGCAATGTGGAGTGACTCCCTCTCGCCACTGCCACCACACATGCACACACACACACACACACACACACACACACAAAAGCATTCGTGGGCCCTTCCTCGCTTCTTACTTTCCAGGTCCCTGAGGTGATATTGGTGAAACAACAGCGCCTAGTGTGATGGAAGTTTTGTTTTTGTATCGTAGCCCCCATGCTGTTCTCTCGTAAAGATGCACCTCTTGGTTTCTCCCCGCAGTTATGACTGTGTAGACTCTGTGCAGTTGTGGGTATCGTAGCCCTGTAGCGAATCAACTCTTCCAAGCAGCCAAGGGTTTATAATTCACCTTTAAAAAAACTTCTCTTTCTGTTTTACACTGAGGTGGTCTATTTGTCAGTATGGGGACTAGTTGATTACACTTATTGGAGTTAGCTGATGCTCATTGCCCATCACTGTCAGCAGCCAGCTATCCAGGATGCTCATGTGGCACAGTGGTCACCTGGGCTGGAGGTCGTTTTGGTTATCAGAGTCCTGTTGCAGGCACCTTTTACCAAAATTGGTAAGGAGCTTTATCACCAGACTCCTCTGAATGTGTAGCATTAGCTCTCAGCTTCCTAGTACACCCCGAAATATGAGTGTATGCTGAGAGATTTCCCTCCAGTGCTCCTTTCCCCAAGGCTCCTTTGCAGCTTCTGCCCTGGAGCTGGGCTTGTCCCTCTGCACCCTCTGTGGTCTCAGCCACCAGCAGAAATCTCTTGGTGGCTCACCATGCCAGGTTGCAGCATTTGGCCCCAGCACAGGTGAGCCTCCAGTAAGACCTGGTGTGGCTGCCCAAAGACCACTAGCTGGGTCATTGACACCACCAGTAAGGCCTGGCTTCATGGTATGGCCAAGGTGACCAAATTCTGTCTTTTTTTTTTCTTGGTGTGAATGCAGTTCTCTCGAAGGTAATGAAGGCCCATTAGCTTAAACTAAATGGGAGCAACTTCTGCTGTGCTATGGCAGCCTAGCCCCCTTGAGTTCGGTGGTGCTAGTTCCCCCTGGCAGAAATGAGAGAAAACTATGGTCCTCTCTGTTCAGAAAATGGAGAAAAACCACTTGATTTAGAGGCAGCCCATCAATGAGAGAGAAGTTTTTTTAAAAAAACAAATAAAAGCATTAGTGTCTGAAAGGCTTAACCTGCCTCCCAGCAACATCAAGGAAAGCATTTCCATTGGCGTGGCGGGGACACTTTGGGCCCCTGCTCTGGAGAACATCCCAGCACTCACTGAAGAGGGTTGGCCTTGGCCAATCCCTTCAGTTTGGTTTGGTTTCTGTTGCTCATATTTGGGGCCAAAATTTTCAAAATGAAGTGCCTGATGTCAGGCACCAGCATCAGGGACTCCAGCATGGTCACAGGGGGAGAGCTGTTCTGCCCTTGTTGCTTCTCAAAGGAAGGAGAGGTGTCAGGTCCCCCCAGGCCCAGGGGAAGGTCACCACCCTCTATGCCTGCTGAGGTGCCCAGCAAACACCTTCCTCTCCAGAGGTGCTAAATAACTCTCACTGAATTCAAAGGGCCACTTACTTAGGTGTCAAAATACAGACTTGAATGGCTAATTTTGGGAAGCTACCTTTTGAAAATTTGGCCTTTGAGTCTTTGAACATGTTTATGCCTAGAAGTTTTCCTTCTGAAACCATGTAAAACAGCTAAAGGTCCAGAACAATTACGTAGTTATTGTTTAAAGACTTAGTCTAAAAAAGGTCTAAAAAGGTGACATTTATGCAGTTCCTAGTCACAACTTTGGGGTTTGATTTAATGATTTTTGTAAAAAATATTTTCTCTTGAGAATAATTGGATAGTTGACCGCTGCTTAACTCTGGAAATTTTTGTGCCACCGCTTCAAAAAGTTACCTTTTAGGTCATGTATTTCTCTAAAATTATGTCATTGTTTGGCAATTGGTGTCCTGTAAGTGTTTCTAGTACACGATATACCTTAGGAATTGCCAACAGATGCGAAGGGGGACCAGATACATTTCGTTACTATGGGTTGGAAAAAATGGATTGTACATTTGGCTTCACATGTTTAACTTTTTTTTTAAAAAAAGTTGCATGATTGGAAAAAATATGTATACAGTATCTGTAAAACTGTTTTATCTGTTTTTGTTTCAAGCCATGTAAATTGGAAGAATATTAAATCCACAGCCTTATCGCGCATGGCCGTCTTTACATACCGAAGAGCTGAACAGTTTATACTTTTCCTTTGGGCTATCTTGTACTTTCATTTGAAAGCAGACGCTCTCATGTTGCAGTCTTACTGAGGATTTTATATTTAAAAAAAAAAAAAAAAAGAAAAAAGATGCTGCCCTGGAGGAATATACTACACAGAGGTTGGAAGGAAGTTTGTTTTGGAGCAAAACCTGCCCCTTTCCAAACGACGTAGAAACGCAGTGCTTACTCCACTTGGTGTTAGTAGATATTGCCTTGTGTATTCCATTTTAAATTGTAATCTAGTTTGTAAAAGAGATGGTGACGCATGTAAATAAAGCATAATGGATCTCTACATTGCATATCTGCCTTCGCTCTGTCTTATTGTGTCATGCACAGACATCAAAATGCAGGTCCTAGAAAAGGAGTGACTTCCAAGCAGCGAGTGAAACCAGCTGGTTGGGGGTTTGGGCCTGGGGAGGGGGCCTGATCCTGCATCCACTGGAGTCTGGAAATGCACATTTATGCTGCTGCCCTTCAACCCTTCAGCCAAGCCAGCGCAGTTTTGGTGGTCAAATAACCCCCAATGGGATAATTTACTGCTGCTAAAAGTCACAAAGTTCACTTGATTTGGGAGGGGCATGGGGTTGTCCCCTGGGATGGGGGTTGCACCCTGCAGCTGCATCCCAGCTCACCCGTCCTGGGAGACAACCAGCCCAACTGCAGATAGGTCGGGAGAAGAGTTACACCCCCTCCACGGGCTTGGTGTGGTTTCAAATTGTCTTTGACAAATGCCCAGAGTACTTGAAACCACACAGTTTGGGATTTGGGATAAGAAAACCAGCGGTCTGACTCAGCAGAAAGTTACACCGAGGGCTCTGGCCAAGGCACAGGAGAGCGTGCTCAGAAACATGAGACGTGTTGACAAAAAACTCTTCTCCCACCCTGATGGGAAGCCACAGATGTATATGGGTTTTTGGAGTCATTTTTCAAGAGCAAATGATATTTTGAAGAAAGAGGTGCCTTTTCGTGCAGCAAGGAGAGGTTTCCCATGACTCTGGAGGGATGACCGCCGTGTCGCCTGGGCAAAGCCCCCCGGGAGCATTGCACTGAAGTACTGCAGTATAAAGAGCAGCTTGGGGATATCCCTTGTTTAACACAGCAAGAGCTGTTCAGGCTTTGTCCTAACTAAAGATAGCCTGAAATACTAGAAGATGCAGTCAGAAAATAGCCTTTGACCAGGATGAAGTGTGCATTAGCCTTCCCAGACTTAGAGCATGCTTGTCCTGCAGCAATTACAGCTTCTCCTCAGAAATGGGTCTGTTTGCTTGATTTTTCTGAAGGCTCCTCCTACAGTGGTCTGGCAGGGAAGGACCCATGTTCTCCCCCTTGTTGGCATCACCCCACTGGTATGCAGGACAAACAGTGAGAGCGTTTGGCCTGGTGAGGTGCCAGGTGGAAGGACCTCAGCTTTGACCTGTATTTAGGCAGGGGAAGCAGCAGCAATGATGAGCTGGCCAGGTCCTGTGCGGGTCTTCTGCTGAACCTACTTGGGTGTGTTGTGCAATGCCTTAGCTGTGACCTTTGGTTCACTCGGCCTTGGAATAGATCATTCTTATCTTTCAGAGTACTTTCAAAATAAGTCCAAACATTTTAAACTTTTCCAAGTTGTCCCAGAGGACGAAAGGCTTTTCAAGCTGCTGCTGAGACTTGTGAGGCAACCGAGAGCTATTTTGGGACCTCCCCACCACATATCCTGAGTTGCGAGTTCAACCAGACCAGGGAAAACAGTATTTTACAGCTCTTGTTTGGCTACTGCTGCCAAGGAAGTTAGGGGTGCTTTCAAGAAGATTGAGATAAGCAAATCTGGGAGGCTACCTCTTTTTCTTGTGGAGTCATCATGACTGGCATCTCCCTGTTCAAAAGGAGGACTTCATGGGTGAAGTGGAGCCCAAGCCAGATGGAGTAGATACCGCTCTTGTTGGTGCACAGATTCATGCCACTGCCAGTGACTTCTGCAGTGTCTCATCGCTTCTCTGTTTGGCCAGCCAAGCCCACAGAGCTTTTTTCCCACTGGCTCTGCCTGTGGAATTCTTAAAAATTGAAACACTTTTATCATGTAAACAGAAAACAGAAAATTCCATTAGAACACCAAAAAAATAAGCTTGGTTTTTTACTGCTGTTGAAATCTTTAGAAAAGTTTGGAATTGTATGACAAAGTTCAAAAACTCTGGAACTCTGGTTTGGATTTTTTACTTTTGCACTTGGATTTTCTTCTCATACTAATGACACCAGTAGTTTTGCATGTGCCACAACGTTTACTTATTAGAACAAAGCGTCTCCTGCTTTTATTGTTTGATGCTTTGATGGCATACCAAGAAACCCATTTAATCTAGAAAATGAGATAAAATGTCTTGGTTCAGTAGGAACAATTGGCCTAAATGAGGGTAACAGTTGAGACACTCTTTTAATGTTATACATGCAGGCTTAAAACTGTCTATATCCTACGAATGACATGTGGTGAAGTGGGGGGAAACCAGTGACAATATATGACATGTCACTAAAATCTTTCCAACTTCCAAGACAAATACAATCCTCATCAGGATTCCTCCCCTCAATTTTCACTCATTTTTAGGTGAGACGTTAAAATTCTGGTTTTGCTGAAATTCAAAGCACAAGGCAATTCCCAAGTGCTGCCTTTCTCTGGGGATTAGAGTTACAGCAGTGCTGACCGGCTGCACATGCTGCCCTGCTTCGCACACCCTGATGGGCATTGAGGCTGCTGCTGGCACCCTGGCACGTGACACCTCCTGGATGTCAGGCTCTGGCTCCGTTTCACACCCTGGTGGCCACTGTAAGCCCTGTAAGACCCCACGGCTGGTGCAGCGAGGTGCCAAGGGAGGATGATGGGGAGGACATCAGTGGGAGCAAAGCGTGGCAGATGCCAGCACCCTGCTCTGGTATTCATGGGCCGCATGGAACCTCTATGAAGCTTCATATGCTGCATGGACAATGGATTCTTACTCTGTTTGTAACTATCTTGGAAAAGGACAGCATTGGTTAGAAAGTGCTAATTAAGAAATACAGGCGTACTCTACTCTGACCTCCAGTGCAAAAGATCAAGGAAAACCGTGCATTGATACAGCCACCTTGGGTATCCTCCCTGGGGAGCGGCAGAGGATACTGCTCCTGACACCTTCCCCTCCAGGAGGGTGAGGTCTAGCCTTTCCAAGCCTCTGCTGTGAATGCTGGGCCTGGTGTCTGGGCAGCCTCTCATGTCACATTTTGTTTCAGTAGAAAATTCGTACTTCACCAGACCTTTATTTTAAATCTCTATAGACTTCTCTTACTTATGGCTATCCAGGCTTGTACACCATTAAGTTGTTCATGGATGAATGTCCTGGAGAAAAGTCAGTGCTTAGAAAGCACTTCATGAAAGACATAACATAATAGAAAAATCCAGTCCTTTTACTCATTAAATGAAACCCATTGTCATTCACACTTCTCTTGAGAGTCATACTTGCAATAGCAAACTGTGTTACCAACCTCAGTGTGCATCTGTTAAGCAAAATTTATGGTGAGGCTGTCTCATTTATACAGAAGTTTTTGCTATGCACTGTCACTCAGCCTAGCAGACTCCTATGGAAAAGCCACAATTTAAGTCAAAACTCAACTATGCCTAAGCAGTTATAAAATTAGAGTGCCTTTCAGAGCTAGGGGATATCAAAGTCTCTTCGTGGGGAAAGCAGCTATCTTCAAGTGTCTGCTGTGAAGCTTCTGTCTCTAGGACTACAGCTAGAAGGAGAAAGTAGCACAGGGTAAGGTTGGGTGTGGATGTACAGGGCATCTTCACTTTGCAGTCGAGTTGTGTTTGCTCTGCAGTCTGGATGAGGTGGGCCACCTTGTCGTCACCAAAGGGTCATTGCTAACTAGCTTACAAGAGAATAGGAGTGGTTATGTGGGAAGTTACCCTGGAGTAACACAAATATAAAGCCTTGCTTCCCTTTCGCTATCTCATTTGTAACTAGCACTTCAGGGTGAGCCCATTTCACTCTTGTTTTTTTCCTAGAGGACATCAAGGAACTGGTCTTTGCAGAAAAAGCCCTGAATTGCTGGCTTTTGGGGGACCTGGCTGAGACTCTGTGGCAACATTTCCAGCCTCTTAAAGCTCCTGCCTGAATATCTTTGCTGTTCCACAATCTCTTCACATTACCTGGCCAAAGCTTTGTTCTCTTCTTGAGAAAGGGCCTTAGGGACAATGACATGACATTGCTGTTAGTGGAAGCCTCTCGCGGTTTGATTTTCCCACACAAATGGATGTGCAAGGAGCAGGGGGGGCAGCTCCCACCTTACCCATCTCATGGACCATGCATCTGAGTGGGCTTCTCTGTGTGTGCAGAGAAAATATCAAGAGATGTGAGCATACAGGAATGGCAAATAAGGAGGCATCTGAAAAGGCCTAATAAAATGCTACCCTCTAATTGTGCCTTGCCATGGGGGCACCTGAACCACTCCTTCATGCCCTTCAATCATTCTTCGATCCATGTGTGCAGTCGCCAGCGTGTCCCATTGCTGTCAGCAACGGTCTTCCTAATTTTTGATCCCCATGAGCCTTTCTTCAAAAAGAAGTCCTTTTTTTCTTTTTTTTTTTTTTCTTTCTCTGAATTTTGTCCATTCTCTGTTTTTCTAAGGCCACATATTGAAATGTTTATGGAGTCAGCAATGTCAGTTGTGGATATGATTATTTTTAATTATGTATTTATACAAGCAAGAAGCCCAGGTAACAGTTATTTGACAAGAACTTGTTGTCAGTACAACTCACTCCATTTCAGCTACTGTGGCAAGAAGCGCTCTTTTTTTTTTGCTACTTCAAGCTACATATGAGTCTGAAGACACAGTTTGCTGGTCTATCTACATCAGCCACCTTTTCCTAACATAGGCTAGACCTTGAGCATTGCTTCACGTGGAATAGCAAGTTTGCAAATGGTGGCTGCATTCAAAGATCGGCTAAGGTAGGAAGATACGGAGCTGAGAGTAAGTACAAATGGTTTGTGGATGTTTACCAGATATGGCTGCTCAAAGGGACATGAGCACACCGCTTCAGAGCAAACCACTACAGCAAAAGGAATGGGAAAAAAATAATGACTTGCTCTTTTAAAAAAGCGTTTCTCTTTGTTCATGCTCTGTCGAGTCTTTCCGAGAGAAATGGATGTTGTGAAGTAGCTTTGTACAGCCTAGATGCAGCCTAGAACAACAATCTACAGAGTTGGCCGTGGTGCCTTCCCTCTGGCAGTTGTGGCACTTGTGACCTGTAATACTTCCCTGGGCTGTAATCCACTAAATAAAATTGAAAAACTCTGATTATCTTTATTTCAGCAAGTCAAGAATCTGCTAACTTTTCTTCTTGAAGGTTAACAGAATTTGAACATTTTACGCTGATCACTTCATCCATAAGCTAACAAAAGGCTTATCTGTTTCTTTTCCACTGTAATTGACAGTCCTCTGTAGACGCATTTTCAGCATTTCAAGACTAACTTAAAGGTCAAATTTATCATACAGGCAGATTGGATGAGTTCATGGTTGAAGAAAGACCATCTAGAGGTGACTTGTCTAACATATCTCTACACACACACACAGAGCCCACAGACATTTCTTTTTGGTCTAGCCTTGTCTTAGACATCACTTGTGTGCCAGGAGCCTCAGCATGAAGCCATACTAGAAATGTTACAGGTGGGTTGAATTTGGCATCTGGAATATAAGATAATAATAAGAGTCCAAACAAAGGAGATGTATTCAGAAATGGATAGAGCAGAATTTCATTCTTATCTGAAATCTTAATCATACCAAAGTGCTGAAGTGCCCTGTTTGTGTTTAAGCAGTTAACTCCCAAATTTTGTGTCTCTAGCATGGGTCTGTGCCACACCAGAGAAAGTGTACAGAGCCCTTTATCTCACTGCACATGTCCGTGTTCAGCACAGACGCTGCAACAGCTGATAATGGTACCTGAAACAAACCCTGGGGACCCTCATACCCTGCACATGGGGCAGTCATCCACAAATGATGACCTGTAACGCCACGCACCCTGGGCACGTGCTAAGTCTTGCTCAGAGCACAGCTCCCAGTGAAAGTACTGCATGTGCTCGGCTTCTTCACACAAAATTAATGTACGAAACACAAACGATGATAAAACTGTAGACACCTGTGAAAGAGGGAGGTGGATCACTTCCTCCAATTAAAATCAGTATCTTCAGCAGCATCCCCTCTGCCCTCTTTTGTAGGACTTTACAGTATGCAGACTCTCTGGTAATCAGCTAGAAGTCTCTTTCCCCTGGGGATTTCTTTGCTGTGCCTCACAGACTTTCCAGCTGAGTGTCGGTTTTCAGCCCCTCCACCCTCCTCCTGGCAGAACCACAGGTGGTGGCCACAGAAGAAGCATTTGGAGATAGAAACTGGATTTCCACCGAGACATTTCAACAACTATCAACTCTCACATGTACGTTTCCAAAGCAGGACCTGCACACTATCTCCCCTGCCACCTGTCCCATCCTCCTCCTATGAGCCTAATCTTGTGCCCCACTTGTCCCTCTGGTCCCCATGCCGCCTGCCCCACCCAGTCTTGGGGCCCTGGAAATGCAAAAGTTGGCAGCAGCTTCTGACTGCTGGTGTGTCAGCCAGCACAGCTGGAGGACACGTGCTCCACACCCTAAGCAGGGCGCCTCATGAAGAACGGTGTGTGCCACCACAATGAACTAGGAGGGAAAATCACCCAGATGAAATGCAGTAGACAAAGGTGCAGAGCACCGTGCTGAGGAAGGAGAAATCACAGAATCACAGAATCATTTAGGTTGGAAAAGACCTCTAGGATCATCAAGTCCAACCTTCGTCCCAGCATCTCCCTGACCCCTAGACCATGTCCCCATCTACTCGTTTTTTGAACATCTCCATATATGGTGACTCCACCACCTCCCTGGGCAGCCTGTTCCAATGCCTAACCACTCTTTCAGTAAAGAATTTCTTCCTGATACCTAATCTAAACCTTCCCTGGTGCAACTTGAGGCCATTACCTCTTGTCCTGTCATTAGTCAGCTACGTGTACATCATGCAGGGCACAAGTAGCAGCAGTGGAAAAAAAGGTGCTGTGGGCAGTAATGAGCTAGACACTGCCTGAGCTCCTGCTGCAGTGATGTGGCACTGGGGCGGTTCTGGATGCTGGAGCCAGCCTGAGGAAGAGCAACAAGAATTATCAGTTAGTGAGAATAAGGACCTAGGGCAGAAGGCTGATTTTATTTGTTAGAACAGGTTGAGAGGAGACACAAACTGCCCTCTATACAGAAGATTACTAAAAAAACCCGTTCTTGCCCACTAGGGGGAGGACAGAACTGTTCATCTGCAGCAAATGTCGGTTATGTTCTCTTAGCTGCAAGGGTAATTAACACATTTCCTAGAAGTGTGGACTTTTCTTCGTTAAGAGTGTTTTGGGGAGCAAAATGTTTGTCTGGATATTCCTTTGCCCAGCTTTAGAGCAGGAGGATGATCTCCTGAGGTCCCTTTTAACCTCATGCTCCTATGACTTGCCTTAAAGTGCTAAAACGGCTTTAAAAACAAAGCAAAATAAAACAAAATCACAGAGGCTTCTGCCCTTTCCTATCTGAGGCACAGGTCTCTATGTACAGTAGCAAATTGTTATCTTTTCTCCTGGTTTGACAGAAACAGGTATTGAGTAATCTTGTCCTGGTATGTTGGTGCATGAGCCAGGGTGTGCCCCAGACTCTGGAGAGGTATCGATGTAGTGCAACTGCCTGCTCAAAATCTGGTGTTTGGTTCGATTCTGCTCTCTAGCATCTCCCTTTGCCCCTGGAGAAGCCGCACGTTGTCCTAATTCATTCTCCAGGCACGTCTTGCTGCAAACAGAAGTTACTCTCTCCTCTTCCTGGTGAGACTCAAAGCACTGAGAAAATGCCCTGCCCTGTAGGTTTCCTTTTCCGGATGAAAACCAGTGCAGAAAGTGCTCCTCTTGGGATACCACATGCTCTGGCATATGTCAACCCCTCTTGTGGCTGGTTGCCTGCAAATCTGAAGGACCAGAAGTAAAAATACAGGTGAAAAGGCAAATATTCCTGCAGCAACTCAGTTTTGTTTCAGAGGTGGCCAGTTTCCTCTGCTGAGGGCAAGTGGTGACCCTCCCAGCAGGGGTGATGAGCTGGACCAGGAGAAGATGCAAGGAGCAAAGTCCCACTGACTGTGAGCAGCAGGGCTGGGATGGGCAGGGACATGGGAGGCATGGCAGGGAGAGGCAGCTTTGGGTGCGCACTTGCTTATCAGAAAACCCAGACCCTGGAGAAAGATGCAGCCTGAACCCATTTGGGATGTCCCCATCACTGCTGCCAGGCCACCAAGGCTGGTGTCTGGGAGAGCGTCCCTTCTAGTCAGGAGGAGTCAGACAGCCTTTGCCGGCAACCATGGGCAAAGCTCAGGCACCTGAGCCAGCATGTGATGGGCTGTGCCAGAGGACAGCAGTGACGCTTGTGATGAGATCAGCCTCCTCTTCTGCTGGCAAAGAAGAGTGGTTGCTGTGTCCTTGCCCTGCAATGGGGCCAGCAGTAACCCCACCCCACAACAACAGGGTCCCAGTACAATGTAGTTAGCCAGTACCAGGCTTGGGCTCCCAGACTGTAAAAACAAACCACTGCCTCTTCGATGTTTACATTAGATGTTTATTTTACAGTTCATTTCACAATCTACTTCTCCCTTTGCCCGTGAGTTGATTTATGATGCTGCAGAGCCTATCTGCCTGCCCTGCCCAGAGCACGGACTTGGAGAAAACCTGCCAGGGGTCTCTCACTGTTCTTGTTCCTATTTTGTCTACAACTGCCCTTACCTATGAGTTAAAGTAGAGCAGTTTATTCCAAACAGCTATAAATTAGTCTCTTGCTCCCTTGTGCTTGGTTGGTGTTTTGAGGGGTGGGCAGCTCAGGGTCTCTGAAGAAAACAAGAGCAAACAAACATGATGCAAAGGACTGGCCTGAGCTTCCCTCTGGCTGACTTCTCCCCTGGTTGAACTGGGTTTTGAGGACTCCTGGCACACCGTGGGACTGCAGACCCTGTGCCCCTCCTGCTTTGCCCCACTGATGTCAGCCCTGGCCACAGGGCAAGGCCCCATGCTGTTGGGATGGTCAGTGACTGCAGGAGATGGCTGGTCCCTGCCCGCCCTGCCCCATAATCTAATATAATCTAACATAATAATGACTGTCAGGAGGTGCTAGGATTAGTTGCTCTGTGGTACATTTAAATTTTTATTTCTTATGCTGCTATGTCTTAGAAGCATTTAGGGAGGTGGTTTAGCCTTAATCAAGGCCTTTCCTTCACAGCTGAATGTGCAAAAAAATACGCACTGCATTTTACTGATAAAATAAGAGATCTGATCTGAAGATCTGATGGGAAATCCCTGAATAAAATTAGGCCTTCCTCACTGGCTGTGTGCTTTGGAGAAAGATTCACTGCTTCCTCATACGGAGCCAGGTGCTCCCCATTAATAATGAGCCAACCTAAAAGCAGAAGGAAGTGTATTTAAAAAAATAAAGGTGGGGTAGTGACACTATTGTGCTTTATGTGTGTTGCGTAATCCATGATGTGTGTGTGACTCCTGAAGAGCCTGCTCCCCAGTCACGGCTTGAAAACAATGATAAGATCCTCCTAAGTTGACTGGCTAGAGGGGTTTGTTCCTTTTCCCCAGGAAAATGATATTAATCACAAGCAAATATGTATTTTCATGGGCTGAATGCTCATATGACAGATGCAGTGGCTTTTATACATCCATGCTAAAAGTTCTGAAAAAAGTTTGCTTTTCCAGTTTTCTTTATCACTGCTCATTGCCTTGACAATGACGATGTGAACAGATGGTAAGAAACAGAACAGTTTCACATAGAACCCATGATCACTTAAATTAATAGCTAAACAAGTGTGTCCCTACATACTTGTTTAGCAATTTGCACCTTTCAAATTGCCGTTGAACCAAGTGGGGGGTTTAATGTTAAGAAATTGTTCAACTTGGTGCAAACTAGAGTCTAGAAGAAGGGAATCGATTTGGCAATACAGTTTTTGAGCTCTAGCTACTGATCCAAATGTAGCCCATTCCTGCACTAGTAAAAGTTCTTAAAGGCAATATGAAAATACCTGCTTTTTCCTCCTTTCCTACAAAAAAACATATGTACTTTTATTTAACCAGGTAATCATTCCTTCTTATCTGTAATAATTCTGCAGGCATTGGAGAATGACGTCAGAAATAGAGAAATGAAATGGTTGAGGATGTATGAACTTCTCTGCGTTTGTGCACATGAGGATTAAATACTTAAAAGGAAGATCTGCTACATTTCACTATTTTGTGTGTCAATAACTTCTCCAAACAGTAGATTCGAGAATAATAATCCAACATTGAAAGTGTAAAAATTCACCCTAGATTAGCCAAAATTGTATCTGATAAGTCTCAGTAAAACCTGAACCATTTGCATCACTATTGTGAAGCTGTGGTAGGGTTTGGGGGTGTCTTTTCCTCCAACTGAAACTGCACATTTTAGGAAAGGCAGCGAGGCTAACACTGCTTGGCAGCCTGGCGTGGAGACATTCCTAACAGCTTGTAAGAAAGTCAAAGGTAGAACTGAAAAGCTGAGGGGTGGCAGCACCAGCGAGGACAAGGACGATTTCTGCAGGATGATCAGGAGGTGCATTTCATAAGAGAGAAACCTCTCCAGATAGTTTTTCATAGCTAGCAACCATACCTTGCAGTTTCTGTGTTGCAACAAGTGTGAAGATTTTGTCTCCCCACGTGACCTGTCCTCCCTGCAAGAGTGCCATGAAGCCTCAGGGGGAAAACCCAGATCATGGGGACTCCTGATGACACGTCCTTGCCTGCTTCATGTCCCCCACTGGCTATGATTGATGAGGCTGCATAGGGGGGGTGGCTGCAGAGGGTGGATCTGAGACAGGGTAACCAGGGAAATGGCAGTGGGACTTGCCTTCGCTGGAGTCCCCAAGGCATGGACCAGTGGTGGGGCCACCCAGGGCTTGCTCTTGAGCTCAGTGGGGCACCCTGACATGGCAGAGATATTGTGGGTGCCCTAGCATTGCAGCATCACCAGGGACAGCCCAGCATTTCAGAGGTGCTTGGGGTACCCTGACATTACAGAGATGCCAAAGGTGCCCTGGCTTTGCAGAGGTGCCATGGGTTCACCCAAAACTGCCCACAACCTCTGAAGCCTGTTGTAAACTCTACCCAAGAGGCAGTTGCAGAACACAGGCTTCCTCCTCCCAAGCCTGCCTTCATGTGGGGCAAAAGTGGAGAGGTCATCCCTGTTACCTCCTGCCAGCTTTGCCTGCCCAACCAAACTCAAAATCCTCAGGGAAAAGATTTCACTGGTGTTTTGCAATATCCTTCCTTTGTCAGTTTTTGTCGACCCTGCTTCTCAGCCTGTTGGCTAAGATCAAGTATAGTAACTCAAGGATACCCTGGTCCCATCCTCCTCTGCTCCTCAGGACAGAACAAGGGTAGATGCAAACAGTTTTGAAAACACTTGTTTACATTATTTTGTTATTTTTCAGGAATCTTAAATTAAGTGCAGCAACCCATGGACGGAAAATAAGCAGAGGAAAGCAGTTAGTAAAGGAATTGTCAATATATGCAATGAGGACTAAAACATAACTCTGCTAAAAAGAGTGGAGGTATTGCTGCTGAGGTCTGGGTTTCTCATATTTGTAAGTCAAATTTAGTGCCCAGTGAGGATGTCCAGCTACCAGATCCTGAACAGTTTGACTCCTGAAGCCCTGCTCCTTGCAGTAGACTCTAGATTTGGGTCTCTGAAGTCTTTTTCTACAAAAATTCTGGCAGTTCATGAGAAATGGTTGGCCAGCAATTTATTCCACCACATCTCCTGAGAATGCAGCATAGGATTAAGGCAAACCTACAATATCTCTTCGGAGCAGTTTGTACTTTGCAGTGCAATATGTGTAATGTGTATACAGGTAAACTTACCGATAAACATACGTGCTAGACAGGGCACAGGTCTCTCTCAGCCTCGTTAAAGGAAGGTACCTGGTGTGACAGCAACAGGGCAGCCAGCAGCCGTGTCCCAGGGTAGGACAGCTTCATGGTAGATGGGCAGCTTGGGGGCTGGCCACAGGGTGAGCCGTGAGAGCTGCAGTCCATGGGCATGCAGACCAGAGGTAACGGAGCAAACTACTGGCATAAAAAGAGCTCCTGTTCTTTATTCGGCATCCAGAAATGGCCTATGATATCGGGAACGGATGGATCAGAGATCTGTGGAGTGCTACTTTTTCTTGCTGATTGCAGGGGACTGCATTAATAGGACTGCTGAATGTTGATAAGGGCTGCTATCGTGAGAGAAGCTAACCGATATGATAAGGCATGTATTTTTGTGTCACGTTTTGAGCCATTTAATAGCATTGGGTTGGGTAAACATAAGCAAAAGTTGGGTTAAAAATGCCCTTTATGTTAAAGGAACCTACCTGAACTCACTTTCCTGCAGCTTGAACGAGAAAGTGGGTTAAATTAGTTCTGACAAAGTGCAAACTGCATGGATTATGTTCGCAGGCAGAAAAAGTACAAATTTCTATCACAGTTCTGCCCATGCAGCCTTTTGGGTTTGAGGGGGATTTTTTATGACCCCCTGTGTGACTATACTTGAGGCCTTTCCAAAATAGTAGCATCAGTCATAAGAAACAGTGAGAGGATTCTGCGTTACTGCCAACCCAGGGACAGGGATGCCAAACTTGCTTTCATTGCAGATAATTTGATTAACCTTTTATTGAGTCTGCGAAAGGCCATTGAACCAACTTGGGCACCTTTTCTGTGTTTCAAAGACCCGAGGTGTGTTTGCAAGCAGTCCCCTCCCCTTTCCCTCAGCGCGCAGAAAGCCTGCAATTACAGGCACCTTTCAAGGATGCTAACAAACAGCCAAGACTTGTTGGGGCGCAGAGTAGAGGAGCTGAATTGCATTTGGATCAAAATGAAAGCTATTTCAAATGGTGCCACTCAAGCTCCTGGAGCTAGGACCTCCCCTCATTTCTGGATGTGCGTGCTTGGAGGCCAGGATTTGGCCTTGGAGCAGGTGTAGCCCATCATTCAGGTTGTAATCAGTTGCTCCTCTGCCACTGGGAATCTGTATGCAGTTCCATGTCCTCTGCAGGCACCCCTGACACCTCTGGTCATGCCTCCCTGTGTGAATCGGGAAAAGGTAAAGTTTGCGTGAAAACTCACAACTGGGTGATCCCAGGGATCCTCATGTTCTGCCATGCTTGACCAAAACCAGCCTATGCTTTCAAGAGCTCCTATACAGGGAGTGTCTGACCTTATATGACTTATTTCTGTAGAAAACCAAGCTTGAACAAATCCTGAGCTGACCTGAGTGCCTTTGCAGAAGATGAAATGTCTTTACTTGTCTCCTGTTCCCTGGAGCTCTTCAGAGGGGGTCGATGTCTTTCCATGGCCTTTTCAATGCCTCCCAGAAGCCTTACCTGAAGCACTTAAATATGCTTACAAGCTGGTATTTTTCATCAAGAGACTTATAGTAGCATTAGCATGTGGCAACATCTAGGTGAAGAGCACGCAAAGGGCATCACTGGAGGAAAGGCAAAAGGCATTGGGTATGAGCTCTGGTCTTCTTGGTGAACCTTGGGACCTTCCATTAAAGGACAGTAACTTGTTCCTAAAATTTTACTGTGATGAAGTGGCTCCCTTTTGTAGTGCTCACCACCCTGCTCTGATGTACCTGGATGTACATTTAGACATAGGTGTCCTGGTGGGCACTTTGTAGCGTCAGATTTGTCTCTGGAAAGGATCTGCCTCCAGTGCTGCAGGCAGCTCTGTCCCCTCAGCCTGCAAGTTAGGCAGTTAAATAATTTTCACAATACTGCAGCATGTTTGTGGAGGGAAGGGGACTTTTCCTCCTTGCAGAGATGATTCTGAGGCTTTCTGCGGCACAAGGGCTGGCAGCTTTCTGTCTTGGCTCACAGGGTCGTTAATGTTGTTAATGGTCGTAAAATTATTGCACCCTTTCCTAATATCAGTTGACTTTGGACTTGAGAGCCAGCGCTACCCTTTACACTTTAGCATTTCACAAAGGCTTTAAAAGTTGGCAGTGAGAGCCGGGTATTAACTAATCTGAGCAGCAAGTTACAGTGTTGCTTCACTCAGGTTTTTCCACGTGTTGACTTCAGGATCAGGGTTTCTATGTGACTCCACTGTATGTAAATGTGAGAGTCCATTTTTTTCCCCTGCACTTCTTGTAACTGAGCTTGAAAAATTACTTCCTCTGAAAGCCAGTCTATTTTAAATTTTACTGAAGTGAACTTTTCTCTCCAGATAAGTGGAGTACTGGGCTGAGATTAAACTTCAGTCCTTCAACTTGCAGCCACGTCTCTCCCTTGGCACGAGGCTGAAGTGACACAAGGTAGAGACCATTTCCTTCAAAGAAAGGAAAAGAAGGCCTGAAAACTCCTTCAGAAATTTAATTTATTATGCATATTTGGGGGGAGAATATGAGGTAGATGTATCCCATGCATTTTTATCTGTGCAATGGGCATGTCTCTTTCTGTGATCCTTCACCCAGAATCGTATTTTAATATTGCAACTGAAGACATGTATTTAATTGTTGTGGTGCCTGTAAGAAACTACAGGCTCCTCTGAAGTCCTCTGAAACTGTGAAGTGTTTCACAATGTATGAAGAGGTAATTTGCATTGAGAATCAATATGCTAATTATTGTGTCAACACTTATTGTTTTGGCACGTTTCTTGGCTTCTTGTCCCAGGGTATACAGCCATGTATGGTCCCAGTTTGTTTGTGACACGTAAGATGTGCTTTGGCTCCGCAACAGTCAGAGGACTTGTTAAAAGAGATGCAAACTGAAGATGAAGACCAGCACAGTTTGTACTGTCTTACCCACTCTAGCTTTATTCTGTCTAGCTTTATTCTGTTTAATGTCAATTAAATTAGATGAAGAAATTAGGGAGCTTTTGTCTAGCTGGTAAGTTAAATATTGGTTAAAATAAAATGATTGTTAAACAGATGGGTCAAAATAACTACCATACCAATCTGTATGGTTTATATAATGTCAAGTGGTGATGGAATACATGTATCAAATATAGGCCCAAAGATGTTCTTCTTTATATTTATTTTGAAGATGGTTGTAGCCTGAGTCAGGGGCCAAGAATAGCCATGCCAGGCACTGTGCTACCTCAGAAAAAAGAGATGAACTTTGCTTCTTCTGCAGCCTGACAGCTCTTTGGGACACCAGGGCAATGCACATGGGAGGAGCATGAGAAACAGGCGGACAGTACGGCTTTTAACATCATGACTCTCAGCATGAAACAGTATAAACACAGGACGCGCGCTATGTGTGACTGAAGAATATTTGGCTGCAGAGTTTCTGCCATACAATATCCCGTGATGGAGCTGAGACCCACCAAGGAGATCAGCTGAAATGGTCCTGGAAGCTTGGAGGGAGCAACCAGAAAACACTGACTGTCTCTGCTAGACCTGTTAGTGCTTAATTGCTCTGTGGTAACTCATGACTAAGATGCATAGGAAGGATTATAACCTGGATTGTGCTTCTAGTCTTTTTAAAGTGCTTGCTTTAGGGGCTATGTATACGTGCAAGGCATGGAGAAGGCCAGTGAAGTGGAAAGGTGCTGTGTGTCAGGATAAGTAGTTATATGGGAAGAATGTATCTCATTACTCACGCCCAGTCCCAGGATACATGGAAAAAAAAAAAAAAAAAAAGTGCAGGCAAAAAGGACCAGAACATGCCTGAGAGCTCCTCACTTTCCAGGTGTTCATAGCACAAACTAGGCCAGACCTCCAGTGGTTGCCCAAATGGCCACTGCAAATTTTCTGGCAGGTGACTTTGTGTCCCACTGTTTCCCCCTTACCTGGGAAAAAGGCTGCTTTTCCAGCCAGCTGCTTACCCAGTAGCACACATCCAAGTCTGACTTGGCTCAAAGATGTTTACTAAATTCTGCTACCCATCCTCACAGCAACAAAATGGCTCTTAAGCTCACCCAGTATATGTCTTCCCTGGGACACATGTATCTGCTGTAGACCCCAACCATGGGAGGCCAGAGGGCTGGTGGTGGGATGGGTGATGCTGGATCTGTCACACACTCTCTCCAGGCTTGCTCCACAACTCCAGCACAAGGAAAATAGTTATTTGCTCTCTTTACTACCAAGATAAAAAGCAAAAGCTAGAAAGAGTTTATGATCTATTTATATTTACAAATAATTTTCAGATACGATTTTCCTAAGTCTTTGTGATCAAGAGCTAGGAAAAAAAATAGTTGTAAATGGTGCTACTCCCCACCTCAGGCAACTGTCAAAGCCTTTTTTTTTTTTCACAAGTAGCTCTAATTTTACTTTATCAAGGCTGCCAAAGACCTTCAGAGCCTGATGACAAGCCTTTTCATTTGAACAAGCACATCTTTGGGTAGGTTTTCTTCCAAAAGGTGAGAGACAATACACATACAGGGTGAAGCTAACCTAGAGATGACCTGCCCTGCTGCTGGCTCATTTCTTTTTTCTTCTGTTTTGTTTTGGGTTTGTTTTACTGCAAATTTCTGGGCTAAGTTTGTTAGGCTTATGTTCTAAAACCTTACCTAATATTTTTGCTTTTTCTTTTCAGGTTGCTAACTACTATCAGATAACTGAGGTTAATAGAAGTTTCTCTTTTTAGCTGTAACTTAGAAGAGGAGTACTTCACTGAACTGCAGGTATTCTTAACAAGTCCTACCCAAAATTTCTGAGGGTGCTTTCACTCATTTACTTGCTGTAATTGACCTCACCCTCCCGCAGCATCCAGTGAGCAGCTCCGCCAGTGGGACACCCCCAGCAGCTACTCTCCCAGGTGAGCACAAAGGTTCACAAAGCAGAAATGCCTTAGGGCCCCAGGGGTGTCAATAGGTCTGCTCAGCTATGCTGAGTTTAGTCATGCATTTTAAGTTTCTTCCTGAACCAGGGTCTTAATTTTTGTGCCATTTTACTGGAACAAAGAGGTTAGATTATTTATAGGTCGGGCGCCTTTGTGTGCGTGCAGCTAGCAATGCCTTCAGTGCTCCAGTTCCTAGGACTCTTTTTCCCTCCGGCTCTTAAGTCTCAGCTATTCTCTCCTAATGCAATAACAGTAATTATCCTATCACTGGCCACCTCAGCACCTTCCATTAGCCCTCGCCTTACCTAGCGCACAGCACAGGCTGGGAGCCGGGTAAAGCCCATGTAATTTATAGCTCATCAGAGAAGCCAACCAACCCACGGTTTTCCTGTTTTGTAAAGAGATGGACTTATCATGTAGACGCTGCTCTGATGGGTGCGCTGGAAAGGCAGGAAGATAAAAGTAGTGCACAGGTAAGCTCTGGCCCCATGTCTGTTTGTGTTCTCTGTTGTTTCATCCAGGCATGCAGTCAAGCAAAATCATTGTGACTCGATGCAACCAGAAGACAATATTGATGTGTTTTTTGCTCCCTGGTAGCCTCATGATATTTCACAATGTAATTGTTGTTTCGCATCTGGCTGCTGAGCACGGAACAAGAGATGTGGAAGTAGCCCTGCTAAGGTTTCTCTGCTAAGGCCAGGATTCAGCATGATGGCAACCTCTTATACCTTTTATTTGACTGCTGTCCTACAGCATCTAATAGGACGTGCTGTATGGCACATGGACTGACTTCACCGCTTCTTCAGTCCTCATATATTTTCAGGGTGCATCTGTGGCTCCTTTGGGCTGAAATAATGATCCAGTCCTCTGACACATGTCTTGGTCTTCAAATTGCAGAAAAGGGGCTGACTCAGTGGACATCCTAAGGCCTGGCTTCCCATCTTAGGCACCAAAGAACTGCTGTCGCTGTCAAAAATATTTTCAAACATGTAACCAAATAGAAAACAGGAATCTATAAATTCTCCTTCATGACAGCACTTGTGGTGTGCCTGCTCTTGGGAGGAGAAATTCTTTTCCTTTAACTGCTAAACTGACAGATCCAGCAGGATTTGGAGGGCAGAGGTAATTGATCAGGTTAGATGAAATGAACTGCAGATCTTGAGAGAATCACTCTTAACACTGATCCCAGCCTCATGCAGGCAAGGCCAGACAGTCCTTTGTGCACAGAATGCAACATGCACCTATCTGCACTGGAGAGGTCAGTCAACGAAAATCTTCTCCGACACCATCTGGATGTGGCCTGCTTCTGTCCTCCAGGTAGTGAGGTGCATTTTCTGCTGTGCCTTAGAACACATTGGGCTCACAACCACATGCTTCCCAGCATAAAAGTTTCTGGCAACATTTGGCTGAGAAGCTTTTGCCCTTCTGATGGTCATGCATGGCCTCTGAAACTCAGCAGGAGTGAAGCTATAGGGTCAGAAAGATGCTTTATCTTTGTTACTTTAGCTGCTGCTCATGTTTTTAGCTGAGATAAAAACTCTTTTGGAAATTATTCATACTTTCATTCAGTGCTTTGGCAATCTGAGGAGACTGCTTTACTTGATGATGCTTCAAACTAGCAAATGGTAGGGCCCAGATATTCTTGGATTTGACAATCAACAAACATCTTCATCAGTGAACTTGTACAAGGTGACATTGTTTTGATGTGCAATTAAGTTACTAGCGATCTAGTCACAGAGAAGATCTTTGAACTGAGTAGCTCTCACTGTCTGAAGCAAGTGGGGGGATAAACACAAATATACATCTGAGACTCAGTTTGCCAATGGGCAAACTGATGAAGAGGGGTGATGATCCTCAGCAAAGCTGGCTCAAGAGGAGAAGGTGGAAGCATAGGTGCAGGGGAGGCACAGGCAGAGGCATGGAGGTGAGGGATCCAACACCCTGCCTGCTCACTCCACATGTCTGTGGCACTCAGTTCTCTGGTTAGTCCTGCCTGGGGAGCCTCAGGAAAGCTGCTGGGAAGACACAAGGGTTCACAGGCTGCAGAAAGAGGACCTGATCATTTAGAGGCCAAGAAGAACCAGTATAACTGTCAAAATTGAACCGGAGCTGAAACTTGTGAAGCGTTCCAGAAAAAAAAGGGAAAAACTTCCTCAAATCTCAGTGTAAAAGAAGAAGAAAAGCAGAGCCAGGCTGCTGTGCAGTAGATAAGATTAAAGATAATCTAGGCATGGCCTAAAATCAAAGGAGTATTTCACCTCTGTTCTCATTTTAGGAAGACAAATCCCAGGGGCAAAAGCAGGTTGATTAATGGGAAGAGGGATATGGAAATGGAACCACTGTTGTGGGGAAGCAAAGCTCAAAAAGCAGGCTGTGTTCCTCTTGGGGAGGCAGGTCATGCTTGTCCAGGAGTTCTAGAAAGACCAGCATGTGAGATGGCACGTCTAATAACAACTGGTTTTATACATCTGTTAAGTCAGCGAGGGATCCTGTGACTGTGGAATATCTATTACAATGTGTTTGGTTGTGCAGGGTTAAAAAATAATCCAGCCAACCGTTGTCCTTGTAACTCTGACCTCACTGGTATGCGGGGCTTTGGAGCATGCCTTGAAGGTTAACCGAAAATGCAAAGGCACATCAAAAATGGGATGAAATGTAACTAAAGGTACATCCTGCCAGACTAACCTGATGGTTCACTTTGATAAAACAATTATTTTTCCAGACAGGTGATATCTGCCAGATTTCCTTTATCTAGACTACTTTCATGTATTTGCTATGATGTCAAGTGTGAAACAACTGATGTTGCTGAAGACAAAATAGATTAGAAGAGGAATTGCATTGCTGGTAAGAAGAGGAGACAAGGAGTGCTGAGGGTGGAGATCTCAGGCCAGGAGGAGTTATGTGGGAGAGTTCTTCAAACGGGAGTTTTGGGACCAATTTTTGCATTAATGGCACGCTCCTGGCACATGCAAGCATTGTGCTGATAAAATGTGTTGCAGAAAGCTGTGACGCATTGCTGGCACAGAGGTGGTTTGGAGGCCAGGTAGGATGAGCAGGGCACCTTGCAAATGGCTGTAATAAAAGGAGGATGACATTCAAGTAAAAGACAAAGCGCCACACAGGTGAAAAATGGTGTCAGAGTTGTCTTTTGCTATTAACAGGGGGTGAATCACTTAGGAAAATAGCTGACGAAAAAGAAAAATCAGCATTAGATAGTCATAGAAGAGTTGTGTGCTGCCAGCTTGATCCTTAGGTTGCATCTATTTCCAGTTGAGATGAGGAAATAGTGCCAGCAGACACAGCCCAGATTGACTCTCCTTCCTTCCCTCCTCTCCTTTTGGGAAAGATGCATGAACAGCAGAGCAGCTGCAGAGAAGAGCTGCAAGGGAGACCAAGGGAACGGACATCCACTCTCCCAGGGTCCACGGGAAGGTCATGGAGCACATGCATACGGTGATGGGGATGGAGTTTGATGGAGCTGGCACCCTCCTGCAGTCTCAGGCTCAAGTATCCAAATGTTGCCTGCACAGGGCTGCTCTAGCCTAAGGCCAGCCCACACTGCCGCCAGCTGCTAGCACACTCACCTTTATTTTCTTTGGATTAGGGCAAAAACAAGCCCTGGAACAAGTGGCATAGCCAGGGGTAGGGTTGAGGAGGGAGGAAAGGCCAGACTGGACCAGCTCAGTGGTGGCTCCAAGTGCTTTGGTACCAAATGAAGACCTGGTACAATGTTTCACCCTCTGTTGTGGGAGTTACTAGCCCTTTGACCAGTACCTTGCACTGCAGATAGGCTCAAGATGTGCTGCAGTATCAGAGGTCCAGCTCCAATGGTGGCATGCCATGAGGAGTGGTTGCAGTTGCATGCCGTCACATGTGGTTTAATAGTTTTCCTCAAAGCTTGGAAAAGCAACTAAAAAATGAATAAAAACAACTGCCTGTCTGCGTGATTCACAGCCAGCGTGATAAACTACATATTGCTTTGTCTAGCAATTACCAGAAGTTTTTCTGCATGTGTTGTAGAGAAGGAAATTTTCAGGAAGGGCCCAGATGAAACCTAAACAAACAGGTATGAGCAGAGTCTGACCCTCTGGCAATGCCTCAAGTCAGTCAGACATGGAGCAACCCTGGTCTGGGAGCTGCATCACTGCTTTTGTTGGAGAGGGGCTGTTGTTGGGGGCTGTCAGATAAGGCTCAGCAAGTTGCTAAAAGATGACTTCCAGCCCAGGTTTGTCACTCAAATGCTCAGGTCAGCCAGGGAAGCTGAGGTGCTCAGGGCTTTCAAAACTAGGCTGTGGGGCCGTGCCTTTTATGGAGGGACTGCGTCATTATGTTTCTGAATTTCTTTAGCTTCTCTAGGAGCTAATACTGTCTCCTTTCTAAAGGGAGGAGTGGGAGGGAAAGGCAGAGTGTGAGAGGAGAGTAAATAAGAAAGAGAAGAGCTGGATTCCCATGCAAAACCACAAGAATTAGACGTGAAGTCTCCTAAAGCTTGTGTAAGAGCCACACAGCATTTGCAGGTTTGGCAAAGCAGCCAGGAGGGCTCCTGCTCCTCTTGCGGGAGCAGAGCGGGACTCTCCCACTGGGGAACCCTGGCAGCCTGTTGATAAACACGTTGCTGTTGAGAAGCTAAGTCAAATACAGTTACTAAATTGATTATTCATATTCCATTCTGTTCACTGTGGGAAGATACTCCTTTTGGGGTTAGGTTTATGGGCTGTACAGATTGTCGGAGTGAATCTAATTAGCAAGACAAATCCAAATGGAACAATGACTGGTAATTGTTGTTAATGATGCAAGTGTATTATACAAGCTAAAATGAAATCTTGGGTTGCAAGCAGCGCTGAAAGGCAAACGAACATTAACCATTGTACACAAAAATGCTATAAGTCCCTATGTCGCTGCTGTCAGGTGTGGTTAAGGTGAGCTCCCACCCATAAAACAGCAGTGACTTTCCAAATGCTTCCCGGTGGCCACTGGAATAAAACGCTGCAAGAAATGAATGAACTGCAGAGCTCTGCTAGAAGAGGTGGTCTGGAATTGGTGTATGGGCTGTAAGCTATCCCATGCTTTGCTTTCCATGGTAGGAGCAAGCCTGAGCTGCCTCCAAAGCTGATTTTAAAAATGGGATCCTTTTCACTTGCACAGTCTCTGGATTGTGCCTCTGTGCAGGTGCAGGGCCTCCAGCCTGGGAGTTGGACCATCCCAGGCTCCCCAGCTGTTGGTGCTGCTCTTGGCACGCCTCTCCAGCTCCACCAAGCAAGCACGGGGTGGGCTGCCATCCAAATATTTTTGATTAAATTTGGATTGTGAGTTATGCAATACACACAGACACACACAGACAAAACATATTTTGTTGCTTCTGCCACTGGAGGTGGGCACGCAGACCTTTCCAACAATATGATGAGCTGTGCATCTGAATTTGTTGGAAAGACCTGGTCCAGAGCCTGCATTTTGGTTAGAAGCCCCCAAACTAGAGTACTGATGGCTGGCACTCTCAGTCTGTGGAAAGTGCTGTGCTTAAACAGTCAGTGGAGCTGGGACAACTCACAGCAGTTGTGGATTTGGTCCAGCACTGAGCTTCGGCTGTCACATGGGATGGCCCTGGTCCCGTGTCTTGTTTCTCCTTTTCTAGCTTTCAGAATGTTTTGGACTGGCGTTCATTTCAAGACCTACCTATTCCTCTGCATTTTTTAGGAAGGATGGATTTGTAAGAGGTGACTTGTATAGAAAAGTTGTTGGGAAAGGTGGTTCAAGCTGCATAATTTTGTTTTTTAGAGGTTAAAGGCAAGTTAGCTGCTTTTCTGGCAATACTATCATTGTAAATGTGATGGGAAGCCTGGGCAGTTGAAACTGGATCCTTGTAAGTCGATGGGGCCTGATGGGATTCATCCGAGGGTACTTAAACAGCTGATGGAGATTATAGTAAGACTTCTCTCAATGATTTTTCAAAGCTCTTGGGAATCTGGAGAGGTACCAGTTGACTGGAAGTTGCCAAATGGTGTCCCAGTCTTCAAGAAGGGCAGCAGGGATGATCCTGGTAACTACAGGCCTGTTAGTCTCACCCCAGTGCCTGGTAAGGTTATGGAGATTCTAGGAGCTATTGTAAAACACCTAAAAGACAACACAGCCATTGATCTCAGCCAACACAGGTTCATTAGGGGAAGGTCTTGCTTAACAAACTTGATTTCTTTCTATGACAAGGTCAGTCAGTTAGTTGGCCAAGGGAAGCCAGTTGATGTAATCTTTCTGGATTTCAGTAAGGCCTTTGATACTGTCTCTCACAGTATCCTTCTAAACAAATTGTCCAGCATCCAGATGGACAAGCACATAATACAATGGGTGAGCAACTGGCCGATGGGTCAAGCTCAAAGGCTCATAGTAAATGGGATTACATCGGGCTGGTGACCAGTCACTAGTGGGGTTCCGCAGGGATCCTTCTTAAGACCAGTACTCCATAATATATTCATAAATGACTTAGATGTAGGACTTGAAGGCATACTAACTAAGTCCACGAATGACACCAAATTGGGGGGAGCAGTTGATGCTCTCAAGGGCAGAGAGACCCTGCAGAGGGATCTGGACAAGTAAAAGAGCTGGGCAGACAATCACCAATCACATAAAGTTTAACAAGGACAAGTGCTGGATTTTGCACCTGGGACACAGTAACCCTGGATGTACATACGCTCTGGGGAGCAAGAGGCTGGAGAGCAGCCCTGCGGAAGGGGATCTGCAGGTTCTGGTCCATGGCAAGTTGAACATGAGCCAACAGTGTGTCCTGGCAGCCAGGACGGCCAACCGAGTCCTGGGGTGCATCAAGCATGGCATTGCTAGCTGGTCGAGGGAGGTGATTGTCCTGCTTCACTCTGCACTGGTGTGGCAGTAATGTGTGAAGTTTTGGGTGCCACAGTACAAAAGGATATAAAGCTACTGGAATGTGTCCAGAGGAGGGCCACGAAGTTGGTGAAGGGTTTAGAGGGAATGCCTATGACAGGCAGCTAAAGTCACTTGGTCTGTTCAGCCTGGAGAAGAGGAGACTGAGGGGAGACTTCATCGCAGCTTACTGCTACCTCACCAGGGAAGGAGGAGGAGCAGGTGCTGATCTCTTCTCTCTGGTGACCAGTGATAGGACCTGAGGGAATGGTAGGAAGATATGATGGGGGAGGTTTAGGTTGGACATTAGGAAGAGGTTCTTCACCCAGAGGGTGGTGGAGCACTGGAACAGGCTCCCCAGGGGAGCAGCAGTGGCACCAAGCCTGACAATGTTCAAGAAGCATTCGGACAATGCCCTCAGACACATGGTGTAAGGGCTGTCAGACACTGGACCAGGCTGGCCAGGGAGGTGGATGAATCACTGTTCCTGGTGACGTTTAAAGGACATGAAGATATGGGGCTGGGGGACATGGTTCAGTGGTGGATGCGGTAGAGTTAGGTTAGTGGTTGGACTCGATGTTAAAGGTCTTTTCCAGCCAGTGTGATTCTGTGATTTTCTACTTACCCTTCCAAATGTGTGTGGGTAAGACAACCTAGTACAGACAAAAAAGCAGACTCTCCCTTACATTACTTACCTTACATTTTCTGTGGCATAGAAATGAGAGTTATAACAGCCAAGGGTGGGAAGGGAAGTGGAAGAAACAATGTGAGTCATATAACCATGGCACTGGGTAAGACCTGCATGTCTGCAGACCACTGCATCCTTGACCAGAATGTGTAAGTTGGCTGTTAATGTCACTTCATTGATATGGTGTTGCAGTGTTGGAGATGAAGCTGGGCACTCAGATAAAATGAAAATGTTTTAGTTAAGAAATTAAAAAGTTTATATTAACAGCTGTAGAACTTGAATTTTTTAAAAAATCAACAAACAAATGGTTGGCAACATCTAATCCAGACACTTTTATTTGAAATAGCATTTAAGAGTGGTCTCAGATGGTTAGTTTCTTGTTAAAACCCTCAGAATTTCAACAATAATTTTCTTTTTTTTTTTAATAGATTTGTCAAAATTTTTAAAAACAGAGAAATCTTCTGTGTAGTCCCCCTTTTCCTGATGCAGGTTTGAGTCATTATAATGAGTCCATTTAGATACTCAGTTTTGCCAAGGATGCATAAGGTTAAAAATTAAAAAGCTGTGAAAGTACTCAGTATGTTTAATATATTTTAAGAACTTTTGTTTGAGTTTTTCCAATGACTGACATAGAATTTTTTCATAGATCCAAATTCATACTTAGAGATGTATTTTCCACAGCTAAGAGTGTCATCATAACTTCATTTTTGTCTGTTAAAATAATGATGAGATTTGACTTTTTCTCTGTTTTTATTTCTACACGAGTGTAAATGGTGAATTTTTTATTTCTCTTTGCTATTCAGACATGTCAAGACATTTCAAAGAAAAGCAAAAATTTGCCATTGAAAACAAAATTCCTACACTGTCAGGCAAGCCTTGTTTTAAACATCAGAAGTGAATTGTTTCTTTGCAAATTATTTGAATAAGAAAATGCATAAAAGCCTCCATTTTTTGAGATACGCAAACCTCAGTTGAACAAGGTGCTGAGGTGCCTGAACTAGTGTAGAAGCTGGTCCAGGTCTGAGCAGGGGGTTGTACCATATGAGCTCCAGAGGTCCCTTCCACATAAAACTATTCCATGATAATCAAATTTTCTTTATGATTTTTAGTATATTTTTTATAATCTTGTTTGAGTCTAGAGTTCTTCCAGATTTGGGCACTTTTTTGTTTGTCAAAACCTGGGTCAGAGTTCATTTGAGATAAATTTATTATTATCAGTTACAATACATAAATCTATTACCTTCAACTGAAAGCCTAGGAAATGATGAAAAATTACAAAGAAACCTCTTGGTAACTCTTTAATAAGAATGAAAAAATGCTCAAGAGGAATCTTCACAAACCATTTTGCTAATAATTCATTTACAAATACTGTGTAAGAAGGCATAAAAGAACCAGCGAGATACTTCTGATCATATTATAGCTGAGCTTTATTCTGTAACGGCTTCAGTACACTAACAAAAACCTTATGTCTTTATTACCAAAACCCAATCCATTGTATCTAACTTAAATTGCCTGGTGTTTAAAATGTACTTTACAGACAAATCTCTGTAATACAAGCTTCTCACATGTATACCTTGAAATTATCAATCAATGGAGCATTTAAGGATATGAAAATGGGTGAAGTGTGGCAGTATGGGTCATGATGGGCTCCCCAGAACAGAGCTGGACTCTTTTGTAGTAACTTAGGAAGCACACCGTACCTCACATATAGTCCTCAGAGTAGCCAAGAAGGATGTAGGGGTTATTTGTTCTAGAATCCATGAACCTGCACAGGTGGAAACAGCTTATTTATTAAGCCACAGATTAATCTTCCAAGCCTGTTTCATTTAGCGTGGCCACTGTGGGTTTTCAGGAACTAGAACTATCTAACCTGTGAGATTGTGGCTCTAGTGACCGAGAGCGGCTGTCAGTAGCACAAAGACTTGTTATCAGAAGCTTAAAGGACAAAAATTGCAATTACATTTATTGATTTAAATGGCATCATCACTTTTTTCCTTGATGCTATCCCAACATATTGTCCAATGTCAGTGTCTGCTCCTCCTTTTTGTGCTCATGACTTCATCTCCATTCATTTACTTTGCTATGGGTTGATGTTTTGTCTGTTAATACGGAGCTGGAGGAGGCAGCAGCAGGAGGTGAAAAACCAGTAGCTATCCAGCCAAGATGGGAGAAAACATGCTTCCAGCCTGTGAAAATAGAAGCATGAGAAGACATCTGCAACAGAGCAGGATGAGGTTTATGTCATCTAAATTCCACCTTAGTCCCAATGCCTAACATTTGGTGTTAGACATTCATTTCTCTCCTGGAAAACACCAGTTAAAAAAAAAAACCCACAACATTTTTTAACCTTATCTCCCTAATGCAATAAACCTTCTTAACCTTATAAAATGTGATTATCAAAGAACAAAGAATTCCCACTACTCTCTTTATTATGTACAATTTACATAATTAATTACAATATACATTTATTATGTATATTTACATGCTACCCCATCCTTCCAGTGCAGGTTGGTAATATTTAAAGGGCACTGAAATATGATAATAACAAGTACTATGATGTTGATGTATTATGAAATGTATCCTGTTAGTCACTTTATATCTGAAAGGCAGAAAATTTTCCACCTAGCAACAGAAAGGCTTTTAGAATAAAAAATATTTTGCAGGCAGTAGGTGTGTTAAACTACACCAGGAGGAACCCAATTGGAGGTTTCTAGAGCCAACAGGAGTACAAATAAGTTGCCATCAGTTTTGCCCACCACATGGCTGGAAGGAAATTCAGAGCTCTGTAACCTGAAGGAGTAAAAGACTAGTGAAGGCCAGCCTGGTGGCAGCCATGTGCTGGCTGTGGAGCTCAATGGGAGGAACCATTACCCTCCAAAGCTGCAGAGAAACGTGGCAGTAGATGCTCCAGCTCACCTGATCCCCACTGTGCCACACGCCTGCTCATCATGCTGGCCACAGCCACAAAGAAGATGCCTCTTTTTCTTAGCTTATGAAAACTGATCCACTACCAAAAATACTCTATTACTGATGGTGCTGGTGTGAGAGATTGAGAGATTCTTGCCAAGGCTTCTTTTTTTCCTTCCTATGTAAGGACATAGCTGGTGCAAGAGATCTTACCATGGGAAACCAGAACAAGAAGAACACTTCAATTCTGGGCATGAAGCAAGCCAGACAAAGGACAAGAGTATCTCCTGCTGCTTGTTTATATAATTAACTACCTAGAAAAGTAGTTCTTCTGTGATCTGTAATTTATTCTGGAAGAGAAATGGTCTTGATGGGCCAGGCAGAGGCTTTCTCCAAGAGGACTGTGTTTTAATCACATTAACATTTCCATTCAACTCTTTCCCTTTGGAGAAGGGGCTCTTTTAGCAGAAGAGAACTATGCAACCATCAAGCCTCCTTGTGTAGCTCAAGAGCGGCATGCTGAAGAGAAATAGGCAGCAACACTTTCTTTCCTAGGTGTGACCAAGCCCAGGGCCAGGGATTTCGGAAGGCAGCCATGGAATATCTACAGGCTTCAGTGAGGATCAGAAATCTTCTCTTTCGTCAGAAGGACATGTGCCTCAGCCTCACAGTGCTACATTCCCAGAAAGTCATCCTGAAACAAGATGAAGGAATTGCTTTTTCCACCTGTGAAGTGATACTGCTTTTAGATCTAACCATGAGTAAAAGGTGCAAAATGAATATAAATGAGCATAGTGAATGCACATGATTCCTTGATCTAGTTTCTGGTCCTGGAGGGAGCTGGTTTATTTACAGAACAATCCTTCTGCTGTACAGCAAAGATCACCAGAGGAAGGAGGCCTAAGAAAGGACAAGCTTCAACAGCTCCAGTCTTACTGAAGAGGCAGGAGATAAACCCGCAGGAGTCAATGCTCCTGCCCTCTCCCTACAAGTCATTACATGGACGTTGCTGGATGTCTCTGGCCATTTGTCAGGAGGAATGGATCACATCATCAGCTGGGACTCATCAACACTCCCCCCGATGGGAGGGGAAGATGTTTGCCATATTTTATTAATGGTGAGCAACAGTATTTGTGCTGAATCTTCGGGAAAGATTCCACACTGCCCAAGAGGGCAGCAGGGCTGCTCTGAACTGAGTGTTTGGCAACACTGAAGAGCAAAGAAACACTGTCCGTGCTCCCTGCAGCCTACCCCTCAAATGCCTGAGCACAAACGGCTCAGTGGTACTCCCATGGAGAATGTCAGTGAGCAAAACAGTGCTAGGCAGTGGAAAGTGGTCTGCTGCTGGTTATCTAAGAAGCGTTCAGATGCTTTGTTTCTTATTCCCACCTACTGGAGATGGGGCTGGGCTTGATAAACCTCTGCCTGGAGTAAAACTCTTCCCACCCTTTATGTTAAACAGAACCCACTTTACTCTACTTTGGGGACAAGTAGTAAGCCATAATTTGAGGATAACTAAAATGGCTGTGCACTTCCCTTTTGTTCAGCCCAGCCTTTGTGTTTCCTATCATGAATTAGGTAGGACAAACACAGCTAGACAAAACAAGGGCTGAAACCTGCCATCAGAGCTCGGCCCCATCACACAACCATTGCCCGAGGCTGGAATTCGATCATGGAGGAGCTAATAATAACAACACACAGCAAAGAGCAGAGTGCTTTGCTGCTGTTGCTGAAAGCATGAAAAATACCATCTTAATTTAGAGACTTATTATGGCTTATTATTGCAGGGCATGCCAATAAATGCGGAGCAAAGTAGAAGTGCTATGGTCTGGTATGTACTCTTATTGCAATAATAATAAAAAATACCTTCTGAATACACAGTTTCAAAAAAAGAAAGGATGTTCTGCTGTTTATTCAACAATAAAACCAAAAAAGCCATGACATCTACAAAATCCACTCTCTTTAAAGTGGGCAAAAATAAATTAAAATGAACCAAGCTACTTTTCTGCCTCTGAAAACCCGTTAAATGCCCCTGTCGCCTGCAGAATATTCCACACAAATGCTTTATATCTTTTTTTGGTTTTCATCATACTTCATCATACATATGTCCATTTTATCAAATTTTAGTCTTAGAAATAACAAACCTCCCAACCAAAGAAACCCAGGCACTTCAAAAGCCTGGTGGCCCTCCATGGCTTTCATTTTCCCTGCTTGGGAGAAAAAAGCAAAAAACCTTTAAGACATTGCGGCAAGCTCGGTTAGGACATGCTGCCTGCATACGTGTACCAGTGGCAGCAGCAGGCGTGCAGGCCCCACCAGTCTGCTCTACTGCCTTCCTGTGCCACTCCAGCTGGGAAAGTTGAGGTGGGCTGCAGACCTGCTGCAGGCTCCCTTGGTTGAAGGAGGATCTCAGCTTCAGAAGGACTGAAATCTCTTGCTCCTCACTGCCCTTGGTTTCCTGGCAGACCAGGAATGGGAGAGGTGGAGAACCTTAAGCATACTATGGTGTTGCTGTCAACCAACATCCCTCAGGGCCATCACCGGTACTCTGTTAGCACTAGGGCTCCCCAGTGCCAAGCTGGACTCAGGCTGCTCTTTGCTTTTTCACAGCATTTCCTGTAGCACAGTGGATAAAGCCACCGTGGTACAGGACCAGACTGCACCACCACCACAGTCAGAGCTTCCCACATGCACCCTGTAAGGTGACATGCATTTCATTTAACAGTAGTTTATTAGCCAGTAACTGTAGGAGGGTTTCTTAGTGCAATACTAGAGGAATCCTAAATTTGGTTGGCAGATTATCAGCCTCTTCTGTTTGTAGTTACTTGGTGGAGACATTATTCTCAGGAGTTATAAACCCTTCTCCAGCAAGGAAGGAGTGTTTGGGATTTCCAGCATTAATGCTGGTAAGAAATCATTTGGCTGTCACTAACATTATGTAAATAGATGGTTCATGTTTATACTCTACAAAATGCATTTACAAGAAAAAGGCTGACTAATTTGGAGGTCAGCTTCTAATTCAAGGTTAGTGCTCACCAGTTCCTTTTCCCCTGCCAAATAAAACCACTAAAGCCTAAATTAAAACCATGTGCTCTAACATACCTTTATGTAGTTACTGATATAAAGAGGAGGGAAGCAGTTTTGCTGTCAAATTTAATGCCACTGTCTAAGGAGTGAAGTAAAATGTCCTACAGAAGCTGGTACACAAGGGTGTGCATCAAGACTGCCTGACTTAGAAGGTGTGAAGTGCTTGAGTACCTGAAAGCCATCTTTCAGTGACATGTCACTGTTACAGACTAGAGGCTTCATGTCCTAGGAATGCAATGAAATAAATAGCAATTTAATCAACAGATTATCCTCTTCATTAGGAAGAGTAATTTGCTACAGGAGAAAAAAAAAAGAAGTGATCAGCATTATGACATTTGAACCTCTTTTAGATGTTTGGATATCCCAGTCATAGTGAAAGAGGTTAGGTCCATTAACTCCCTTAGACCCATACTAGATGGTAGTATTGAAGATGGCTGTCAAATTTCTGAAAACTATCAGCTGCCAAGATTTGTACCAGCATTTTGTTCTCCCTTCTAGCTATTTGCTTATCACTGCTTAAAAATGATCTGGTCTTTAAAGTTTCACTTTGAAATGATAACCACACCTCATTCTTTTTAATTAGTTTCTCAGATATAACTAAAACTTGAAATTGCCTCAGCATCTTCTTAAAACATTTTGACTAGAGAGAGCAGGAGCATTCACCTGAAGACTTGAGCAGCAGGTCAGTGATGCTACTCAACTTCTGCCAGACTATAAGTAGGTTGCAATGTTTCTGCTCAGCCTGATGAGCACACTCCCAAATGGTTTGAGGACTGAAGTCTGTCTGGGCACATGTCTCCTTGTGTCTAAGAGATGTTTGGCTCAGGTCTGTGAACTTTGTGTCAGTGAGATAAAAGCCCAAGAAGACGCAATGCTTGTTGAGCAGTGGGACCTCAGTGTGCAGGCAACTAGCTCCCACACAGAGCCAGCCTGGTCAGGAGCTTCACAACTCCTCAGCCACTGAGCTACAGACCTTGCTGGGGTTATGTAGCCTCTCCCAGAGATCCCAAACAACACTTCTACTGCTTAGAGTTGCTGAAGAAAACCTTCGGTTTATGAATGGAGAATTCAGTTGCACAGCATTCATCTGCAGAACCAGACAGCTCAGAGAGTAGAGTTCTTTCTGACAAAATAATTGTGGCTATCTGAAGTAATCTGCTAACTCTGGGGTATAAAGTACAAGTTAAACAATGAAATAAACAACAAATGTTTGCATTTCATTGCCCCAGTAAAAACAGCCACTTCATTTGTATTACAGGGGTTTGCAGTCCTTCCACAGCATCACCTATTGTGTCTGTCCAAGAGCGAACATGTCCCATTTCTCAGAATGTCCAGCTTTTGTAAAACACTTATACGTTACAGATGCTGACATGCATAATGCAGACTACTAGTGCTGCAAGGAAATACAAATAACAGCTAACTGTGGGCCATGTCTTCGATTCAGTGAAGGCCTGGAGAAAAAGAGCATCTATTTATTTAACTGCACGGGTGTAGGGCAGCTGTGTATAGGGCTGGGTTTGCCGTGCTGGCTGCCTGCTTCCACCCAGGTCAGGAAGGATCCTCTGCCTGGCACAGGACTGGAAGGGAAGTGAGAGGACTCAGTGTGTTTCTACAACCCGTGGCAAGTGTGGAAAATGAGTCTCCCAAGTGCTGGGTATTTGTGTTACCTGGAGATGCACCCTGCCAAAAATAGAAATAACAGGAAGGGCTATGGGTTTGAGGCACTGGTTCAGACACTAAACTGACACTATAGCCTGAAAATTACTGAATCCATCCAGAGGAAACCAAAAATCTCATGACTACTATGAGAAGTGCTAAGTATTCACTCTCCCAGAAGGATTTCTCAGATGCTGAACCACAGATGTCTCTGCTGAAATCTCTCTTATTTTCCAAACCCTCTTCTTATTTCAGGCATTGCATCCATATGGTACCTTTAAACCCAACAAAACCTAAATTTCTTTGCAAACTGAACTATCACCAGAAGTTACATTTTAAATAGGTGCCCAGACTAGTGATAGTGACATCAGAAGAATTGCAGTTAGGATCATCTCATATGCAAAATTTTACTGTCTAAAGATGGTGACCATGCACTTTCATAATAGTTAGCACTGCCTGTAGGTCTAGCACAATACCCAAGGGTGTATTGACCCAGCAGAGAGTGGGAATAATCAGTGTGATTATAACCTAACATTGAGTCTATGTAATGTTAATCGATCATGTCGCATCTGTAGCTGGATTCTGACCATGACTATAGCGGTAACATGCCTTCCACAAGGCAAGATGTGCAGCCTGAAAAGAAAGAGCTTTAGGTTTTCAGATTAAGTGGAGAAATGGTTTTGAATGGATCAGCCAAGATAGCAATAATTGCCATGAGGCTTAATGTAGCTTGTGCAGAAAATGTTTCTCAATTGCTTATGGTGGATTGTCAGATGTAAGAGCAGACAAATTGAGCAGATTGTGAATATAATCTAGCATAGCTTCCAACAACGGAAGTTACACTTTTTTGTGGGGAAGAAACGTGAAATTACAAAAAACAGTAATACCAGTTGCTGCAGAACCAACAAAAGCATTAAATGTTGTTAGCTGCAATCATTCATTTTGTATCATCTGATTAAAAGAACTTGCTAAGTAGCATTTTCCAAGACTTGCCCTTAGATAAAATGATACGTTTTGGCAGAAAAGGTCTTCTGTATTGACACGTACATAATGAAGCTCTTTGCAAATTGAGAAAACAGTTTTAAATACTTTGCTGAAAAGAGCATATTTTTCCTGCTGTTCACTAGAGACTCAAATCATATTAAAAGACTTCCACAGGTTTTTCATTATCTGGAAGGGGACTGATCTGTTGTGTGTCTGAGTGTTTTTAATATGGTAATGAAGCAATGTCAGGAATTTTTGGAAAAAAAAAAGAAAAAAAAAAATTATAACAAAATTATTTGAATTTCAATACTATCCTTATTTGGAGATGCCAGTATTAACTTTGGGATATGCTACTTTCTAAAAATTTAATGAAAAAGAGAATGAATGATTGCTGCCAGCTAACTTTTGAAATAATATATATTGCATGCATCCATAATAGATGATCATTAAATCTTCATTTAATCTTGAGGGTTATGCATAGCTTTCAATCATTTAAGGGGTTTAATCATCTCTCCAAATGTCAGAATTACTAACCTTTGTCAAACTCCAATTCATGGGAATGATAAGGCATGCCCGCGCATGACAGTTTATCTCTAAACCCTAAAGTTGAAAGATCTTAAAATGTTTTCCAGCTAATAGAAGTTATTTTTGTCCAGTAGTTAAGAATTGCTCAATTGCAATTTTAAAATTCTTTAAGGATGAGAAAGACGGTGATGAAGAAAAGATGTTTTCAGCGACTGAATACTCCTTATCTTCATCTCATGCTGTGCTAAAAGTTTGACTGCTCTAATTTTAAAGCTATCTAATCTTTTATGTGCTAAAGCATACGAAATCATGCATTATTAGAAGTACGAATTACAAGAAGAGTTCATTTATTTGGTGTTATATATAACCTTTATCTAAAATGCATTATGTGGTTAAAAAAAAATTCATTTAGTAATACTCATTAACTCTCTAACTTTTCTTTCAGAGTGCAAAATTGCTTCAACCTGATTGAGATATTTTATCTGGGGAAAAAGGAGTGAATTTTTTACAAAGTCTTTAAGCATCAGTGAATGTTTTGATGCTTGACACTGAATTGGATGAAATCCTGTGTATAAAGAATGTTCTTTACTGGGGGATCCATTCAAGTGACTGTACAGGCCTCAGGAGTCTGGAAAGGACACAGTCCTGGAAAACAGTCACATATTCTTTCTTCAGAAATGTGAGGGTTTTTATTTCTTAAAACATGTGGAATGTGTTATATTCATTTCACTGTTGCATTCGAGGCATGTATTAATATTTTTTTTGTATACACATATTTGGAAAGATTGCAGAAATCTATTACAGGCAAACTCTGCTTAAGGTTGAGCTTCCAATTTAAAGAAAGTGATTTTAATTGTAGAAGTAAGGAGTTTTATCAATTGATTTTTTAAAAAATGTGCTTAAATGTACTAAAGCAATGCTTATCAGTTTACCAATAAACTGAAGCTTATCAGAGTGGAATGCTGCCCTTGAGAGCAGTGGAAATTTCCACCTTGGAGAAAATCAGACGATACTTGAAAGGCAAGATAGCATTTCCCTGAAACATTGCTTAAAATAATGTTCCTAGTTCCTACCTGAAAAGGTGGCCAACCTGCCCAAGAATTATGCCTTCAGGACAGATGATTTGTTCTATGATGAAAACACAGTGCGAGTCTGCATCCAGGCTTTTAGTTTAGTCTGAGGACTTGGGGGTTGTTTTTTGTTTTCAAGTGTCACTAAATCTTTCTCCCTGCCCCTTTCTGCTAGATTAATTATTTTCCGTGCAAGGGCCCTTCTTTCAAAGTCCTCCATTATTCCATTTTGACCATAGTGGGGAACTTATCCAAGTCAACAAAAAGGCAGCCTTTATCACAGAGAGGCTGTTCATGAAGTGCATGGTTTCATACATTGCTGGGGGAGAATTGCCTTAACATTGCCTATTCACACTGATGTGCCAGGTGCATCCACTTACATGGCTCAAAATGCTGCTACCACCACATCCTCTGCTGCCAAGACCATTATGTACTCTGAGTGATGGAGCAAGAGACAGGACTTAGATCTTCTCTGCTGGGAAGTGGAGAGAGAGAGAGAGACCGATCTTTGTGTCTCAAAAAAAAAAAAAANTAGCAAAAAAAAAAAAAAAAAAAAAAAAAAAAATCTGCTGTAGGGAGCTTTTTAACTCTCTGCAGCTCTGCAACTGTGAGAGCAGAAGAAGATGGGGAGGAAAATAGCATGAGTTTAGAGCAAGACTCTGCTCTGCATCACTGCCCCGAGATACTGTAAAGAGGACAAAGGCAAACAGGGATATAAATAGAGAATGACATTTTCCTTGCATTGTCCACAATGAATACATTTGTACATGAACAAAATCGTTGGAACGAGAAAACATGCATGCCTGATGTTGAAGAAAAGCCTGTTTGTGCTTAGTACATTGGAGACATTGTTCGAAAATAGTTCATCCTTTTGTAAATATTGCCTCGGCATTGGTGCCAGGGTCACTGTTACTTTGCACTATCAGCTGAATAAGTATCAGTCATGCACGTGCTTCTGAGAGAAATTTTAATATGGGCACCACATTTAAAAGGAGAAAATTATCCTCCTAAGGACTGTCTTGTTCATTTGTTGATATTCCCTGCTCTCCTCTTCTTCTTGTTTCTTCCAAACTTACCATGTTTTCTTGCACCTAAAGTGTGTTCCATATGTGTCACTGGGAAATAAAACTTGCCCCATCCCTCAGATGCTGCTAGTGTGTGCAAAGCAAGCAGCTGTCCTTTTTGGACAAAACCCTGGTTGGTGGAACTCTTGCCTTGGCTTTTCATCTGTAGTGATACAGCTACAGCATGTTCAGGCTACGCTCCCTGCTTCCCTCCTTGTGCAATGTGCTTGATGTCAGCTGAGCAGCACTGAGCTGGAGATCTAGTCTGCTTGATTTGTTTGTTTGTTTGCTTGTTTTCGGGAAAGACATTCATGTGGCAAAATTTTTCCTTTTTGTTTTTCTCCAGAAGTTTTGAGAATCCAACAGAACAAATACTTGGATCCCATGCAAAACAAAATCTATGAAATGAATAAAATATGTTCTGCAGCCAGTGAAAGCCTCCTTGTATCCCTGAGCAGAAGGCAAAGCTGATGAACAAGATACTTTTGTATTCATCCCCATACCCAGCTTATTTGGCATGAAATATAGACAAAAAATCAGAGTTCATTAACATACCGAGATAATGGACCACGACTTGTCTTTAAGTATGCTTGTGCAGCTTGACTGTTATTAGTGAGAAAGAACGGGTGCAAATGAGGCAGAATTTAACCGTCAAATGAAAAAAAAAAACCTTACTGTGATGTATCACATCAAAATACTTGCAATCCCAACAAATCATGCAGCCTCCCTTTAGTCAATGGGAAAAAAAATGGGCTTTCTGGAGCACAACTCCCATGACCTACTTCAGATCCCTAGTTCAAACTGAGATGACCTGGTACTTCTTTTTCTCTTACCAATATAAGGTGAGTTCAGAGAAGAAGAAGCATGCGCTGTGGATCTTTAAAGAGTGGTGAGGTAAATCCAAAGTTTTGTGTTAATGGATCTGCATGAAGAGTTTTTATCAGTAGCTATAGCCTTGGATGAATACTTAAATAAAATCAGAAGTAATGCTAAGAGGAGAGCAGTTGCTCCAAACAAGGATATATCTGTTGGGATTTCCAACAGACCATGGCTAGTTTGAGAGGTAATTCTTACGGACGGCAGAGTTAGCCCAGTGCCTGGCTGTGCCGGCTGAGATCTGGTTTCAGAAAAGGACACTGGAAACAGAAAGATTTAATCTGAACAGTCTTTGAGTGACCCCCAGCAAATCAATCCTGGATCTAGGTGATGTCAGCCACCTCTTAAATCCCAGCTATCCATACCCAGTGAGGCTAGTTTAACTTTATTACAAACCAGAATTTTATATAATTTGAGTCAAATAATATTATATTTTTTCACATTTCCTTGTCACCCAAAAAGCGAAGTCAACACACTTACAGGTGCATCTTATATTAAAATTGCATATATTTTGTCTCATTTTGGATATGCCATGCTGCCCTCATTTCCCTGCCTGGTTAGGAATGGGTTTTGATTTTCTGAAAACCTCCCACTCCAGGAAGGAAATTAATATATTTGTAATCTGAGGATACTGTTCCCCACAAAGATAAACAGCAACCTGGAACTACAGAAATTGCAGCACCCTCCAGCATTTTCATGCTAGCAGGCAAATACATTTATCCCTATGATACAGACAAATAAACCAGAGGAAAGTGAACTACTGACTTGCCCAAAAAGTAGTCAATGGAAGAGCTGAAAATTATACCTTTAAAAAATGCTATGATGTTCAGGCAATTTTGAAAACGTTCCTCTGCCCTAAAGAAGGTATAGTTCAAGTTCAAACAAAATGTGGTAGAAGCTATTGTACTAGGCTTATGCAGTGTCTGAGGATAATGATGCCACATATCCTGAAGATTACTATACACTGCCACTCCTGCTTTTATCTCTACGGCCATGCCCCAAGGTTAAAAAGTGGCACTCTTCAAGTCAAGCCTCCAGATTCTGCAGTTGGCAGTGGGAGTTTCATTAAGCTCCCTGACAGAACGGGGACATTGTGAGTATTTTTCTTCCAGCTTGCATTGCACCCAGTCTGAAGTTATGTCATGCTCACCCAGCCTCACCCGGGGAAAGGAGACAGGCACTCAATCTGCTCCCAGTCTGTGGGACAGGGCTCAGGGGACAGGAGTCCTGTCCTGCTGCTGGCCTGCTGGATGACAGCAGAAAACGTAGAATCATAGAATGGTTTGGGTTGGAAGGGAACTTAAAGCTCATCTAGTTCCAACACCCCTGCCATGGGCAGGGACACCTCCTACTAGACCAGGTTGCTCAAAGGCCCCTCCAGCCTAACCATGAACACATCCAGTGTTGTGGCATCTACAGAACCTCCCTGGGCAACCTGCTCCAGTGACTCACCACCCTCAGAGTGAAAAACTTCTTCCTTACATCTAATCTAAATCTACCCTCTTCCAGTTTAAAGCCATTACCCCTCGTTCTGTCTCTACAAGCCCTTGTAAAAAGTCCCTTCCCAGCTTCCTTGTAGGCCCACCTTCTCTGAGAGCCCTCTGGAAGGAAAAGGGATAGGTAGGCAGCACAGGAATTCCAGTTTCTTAGGAGGTCTATATGCTTCAGTTCAACAACTGCCATTTGACCTCTGCCTGGGTTTCTGGCACAGAAGATGTGCTCTTCTGAGTAACCACTGCTCAAACAGACTTGCTGTATTACCACCTTGATTGCCATTGCTTAACTGATGCCTTTTATTTTTTGCCATGTCATTACAATAATAAAGGTTACACATTCTGCTGTCTCCTAAAAGAAAGTAAAATAATCTATAGGTCAAGGATGAATGTCCAAAGACTGTAGTAATTAACTGATGGAAAATTTACTTGATGTCTGATAATAATGATTTCCTCGAAATTAGTCCATCATATGTTACTTCAGGCTTTCCTGATAAATACCTTAATGCAGCCACTTCTTATCTCTTCTAACTCAGGTCAGGAGCTATTTGAAGTTTGTGAAATACTGGATAATCTGCAAAACGGTTGCACCTATTTTTTTTCCAGAAGTGATGCCATAACTCCCGGAATTAAAACATACGTATACTTTCATGCTGTGGTGGGTTAACTTTGGCTGAGCACCAGGTGCCCACCAAGCCACTCTATCACCCCCCCCTTTTCTCTCCCTCCTCAGCAGGGCAAAAGGGGAAGGAAAATACATGGAAAAAAAAAAAAACCTTGTGTGTAAAAACAAAAGCAGTTTAATGAAAACAGAGCAAAGCCAAGAAAGTCCACATGCGGAAGAAAACAAAGATTTATTCTCTACTTCCCATCAGCAGGCCATGTCTGGCCCCTTCCTGGGAAGCAGGTCTCTAATACTTGTAGCGGTTGCTCCAGAGGACAAAGGAATGCGCCCCCCCCC
>VZZY01004261.1:94759-107248 GCA_013400335.1 Eurystomus gularis
TCCCTAGCTTTATAGTTGAGCTGACATCATATGATATGGAATATCCCTTTGGTCAGTTCGGGTCAGCTGTCCTGGTTGTGTCCCCTCCCAAGATCTTGCCCACCCATCCCACTGAGGGGAGTAACATTGGGAAGAGTCTTGGTATTGTGCGAGCACTGCTCAGGAGTAGTCACAACATGGGTGTGTTATCAACACCCTTCTAGTTCCCAGCACAAAACACTGCACCATGAGGGCTCTGTGGGGAAAATCAGCTCAGCCAGACCCAATACACATGCATGTAAGAGTCAACTAAGAATGGTAGTAAGTATAGAATTGGAAAAAAAAGGCAGACCATTAAAATTCATAATTCAGTCTTTTTTATTATCATTACTCAAATTCTTTGTGTTTACACTGCACAAAGGGATAAATGTTTTTTTTTCCTAGATTGGTTGTGTAGTTTTCTGAATTAAAATGTTGAGAAGACTCCTCAAAGACAACTACACTACCCAAACAACTTTTGTTTGAGCTTTGAACACCTTGGGCCTTCATTTCAGTGTAGTTTTCTGCAAATCCTCCAGCCTTGCAATGGGGCCAGTATTCCATCCTTTCTGTTTCAATGGTTCAAAAAGAATAAGGGGTCAAAGGAAAAGAAAATGCTTTTGTAGTAAAATTAGGTTGACCAGAAATGTGAATTTAAATCAGAACTAGGATTCACTGCTGTAGCATATGCTGCTCTGATTGGCTTTTGTATATGGTAGAAATCAGCAGACTTTTTAGGGAAAATTCGTAAATTTTACTCCAAAAAAATTTAGTTCCTCCAGTCCAGTGGAAAACAAAATATCAAAGAAACTTGCCATTTAAAAAAGTATGGATTGGTTACTGTAAGAAGTAGAGGACAGAACAGTCAAGGAGACAGTATACTAATCCTAAGTAGGTACAGCTTTCCTCCCTGGTTGTGCTCTGCAATGGGTATAGAGCCTTGACCTTGTGCCATATTTCTGGTAAGTAGAAAGGAAGTTTATCCATATCTTCACAGAACACAATCATAACAAAAGCACTGCAATACAATGGAGTTATTTCAAAATATAGTTACTCTCAGTACTGGGTGGTTTCTTGATAGACCATAAATAGGGACTTAAATATAAATATTCAAGAGAAAGCACTGTCAACAAAGGAACACCCTACCTTACACCTTGGGAGTGATTTAAAGTAACTGGTTTTATTAATAGGATTCTAGCAGTAGTCTATACTACAAAGTTTTACTACTGTCTTTAGATGACAATCTGACACCATAAACAAAATATATTATTAATTACAATTTGCTTTTATCACCCAGGTGTTCCACTTCAGACCAGGGACCTTTCCTCTAGACACTGTAAAAATTCATTAGAAACGTGTCTGGAGAGATTAAGATGAGTATCTGGCTACATCTTGGCCTTGATTGCAAAAGAGCACACTGTCAAGCATCTTAATAACGTATTTACTGATGTTCAATTAGATGCTAGAGAACAAAATTGATCACCATGCTTAAAAATATTTGCTGCCGCCTTACAGTGGTGAAAAGTGTTACCATCCATCATATATACAGCAGACCCGTTGGCTGAACACCAGTTCCCACAATCACTCTCCAAGTCTGGCTGAGGAGCCGGTAAGTGCATCCAGCCCTGCTTCCTCCTCACCTTCAGTTTCCCACACATACCTGAGCAGCACGGATGGGGAAAGCTGTGGGTGTCAGAGAACAAAAGCCTTTCAAAAAAAGGATCCTCTGCCTGTCCATCTTCGGTTAATGAACACAATGATTTTTAACCACTTCTTGTAAGACTAGCTCCACCCTGTCCTGAACAGCTTTCTGCATGTGGTTACCTTTCACATTTCCTAAGCACAGGTGACTTGAATCACAAATGATACTGCAAATGGGACTCGGTCTGGAAAGCAGATACTGGAAATCCCACATACGCACTTTCTGTATCCTACACCTGCGCTTGCTTCTTTCCCAGCTGCATCATTCTAACGCCCCATGGGGTCATCCCATGACCTTTGCAGATCCTCATGTCTGTCTTGGAGAGTCTAACTTGTAAGCTCCCACCTGTAGTTGAAACTTCTACTAGTTCCTGAGAGTGCAGACATGTTTTTTAATTAGATTTTTACCTGCTTTCATTAGTACAGTGGACACAGCCATTCACTTCCACCATAACAACCTAGTCCTCTTCTGTAGGGAACGCGACTCCCAGCTCTTGCCTTGTTAGCAGATTTCACCAGTACAATTGATACATTGGGTTGTATTCTTGGTACAGGGACATTAATGAAAATATTGTCCCCCTGTACTGGGCACTGGTGAGGCCACATCTCCAACACTGCATTCAGCTTTGAGCCCCTCATTACAAGAAAGACGTGGAGGTGCTGGATCATGTCCAAAGAAGGGCAACAAAGCTGGTAAAGGCTCTAGAGAACTAGTCTTACGAGGAGTGACTGAGGAACTGGGATTGTTCGGTCTGGAGAAAAGGAGGCTCATGGGAGGCCTTATGGCTCTCTACAACTACCTGAAAGGAGGTTGTAATGAGGTGGGGTTTGGTTTCTTCTCCTGTATGGCAAGTGATAGGATGACAGGAAATGGCCTCAAGTTGCACCAGGGGAGGTTTAGATTGGATAGTAGGAAAAATTTCTTCACAGAAAGAGTTGTCAAGCATTGCAACAGGCTGCCCAGGGAAGTGGTGGGAGTCACTACCCCTGCAGGTATTCAAAAGACCTGTAGATGTGGCAGTTAAGGACATGGCTTAGTGGTAACCTGGCAGTGCTGGGTTAACAGTTGAACTTGATGATCTTAGAGGTCTTTTCCAACCCAAACGGTTCCATGATTCTATGATTCTATTAAATAACCCTGATCTCCGAGGCACTCCTGGTTGCTTCATCTGGGAAAACACGTCAACAAAAGTCTGCCATCACATCTCTTTTACCCAGTGTTTTGTGTATGCATGTTACAACCCTGGCCACAATGCTCTCTCCTGCTTACTGATTATTTTTACCATGGCACTGCTTTAACATTAGTAATATATTTAATCTAGGAGGATAAAAGAGGGGAAGAGAGGTGCAAATAAGGGCCAAAATATAATCAGACTATTCTACTCATCTTCATTGCTCCTTAGCATGTTTCCAGCAGTGCCATGGCTACCCTCTTAATGTGATTCCTATTCCTCTTGGTGTTCCTGAAGGTGGGGAGAAGCCTGTGAAGCAAACTTGTTTTCTTTTAGTACAGTGGGTTTTATGTGTTTGTCTGTTATTAGCTTTCTAGCTTTGATTTTGTAATGTTTTTTAAACATGCGCGTTGCTATGCATTTATGTTAAAGGCAGCCAGGCCAAAGAAACCTGTGCAAGACTTGGAAAGTGGTAGAAAAGTTTCACACAGCATCATCATAATTTTTTTTATTATTATTTTGTTCCCTGTCCCTTTCTTTGTAATTCCTAACATTTCGTTTGCTTTTTTGAACCACTGCCAAGCAGCACATTGACATTTTTGTGGAAGCATCTATTACAGCCCCACGACACTGCTCTGGTGGGGCAATAGCCAGCTGAGAACCCGCCATTTCCCCCTGGGTATGACGGTGCAGTCATCTACGCCAAAGCACATCTGCTGTTTTGTTGCTCAGTCGCTCAGCTTCACGGTATCTTCCCTCGCCCTGTCTTTGTATTGACACGTAATCTCTGCAACTGTTATTCATGCCCCTTCCTTCCCAGCACATTTCTGAGCACGCTGTATAATGCTGGTCAAGGGGCTCTGCTATTTGCCTCTCGTCACCATGAAGAGTGTCCATTTCTGCCCTTTGCTTTTCTCTTTTCATGTGTTATTTGTCCACATGAGAAGCTACCTCCTAGCCCACTACTTTGAGAGCCTTCGGTAAAAAGATGTCAAATGTCTTTTTTTAATTCCTTGCAGGTGTGTTGACCAGATCTCCTCTCCCCATACAGAGGGGCTTGTGAGGCATCGCTTCCCTTCACAGAAGCTGCCCATCTCTTCCTCTAACTCACATTTACTAATCCGTTTGTTCACTAATTCTTTTCTTTAACTAGTTCGCTTGGCTTGGTCATCAGGCCTAATGGTCTGTAGTTACCTGTATCTTTCCCTAGAGCCATTGCTAAAAATTAGCGCCACTTGAGCCAGTGAGTTTTTCCTCAAACTCCTTTTTTGATACACTTAATAATGGTTTTAGATATATAACCTACCAGAGAGACATTATTTTCTGTTTTCTTCATTTGGACATAACTGCAGGTTTTCAAAGGATGCCTTTTAACTTTTAGCAGACTTAACCAGGTTGTTTAGCTATGTTCACTTTCCTTTTCAGACTTTTATTAAATATTCAAGATATGACCAGGCCTTGACAGGACTAGAAGTGAAGTGTGAGAGTCTTGGAGCAGTAAATTGCAGGATTTAGAGGCTCTTATGTCTATGGTCTTCTCAGCTACATGCTAAAGATGCCAAGAAAATCCATGTTTCAGCACTGCCTCTGTGAGCGAGCTTCTCCAAGAGTCCTTTAGATGGACATGAAATGACCAAAAAAAACTTGGTTGTTTCATTCCGACTTTTTTCATTTATGGGTAGGAAAATTTGTCCAGACTGGTCCTTGAATCCAAGTAGAAGAGCAGCCACCTCAAACAGGATTTTAGAAGTAATCAGAGTTAAAAGGGGCAATAATTGGGACTGCCCACCAAGAACTTGGATGCAAGGAAACATAGGATAAAATTGGATAAATAGAAAATAAGAAAAACACTACAAAGCTTTCCTAAGAATAGATCATGGCACACTAGCCAGGCATTTAAAAAAACACTAAATCCTACTTTTCTGCATCAAGGAAATGAGCTGACCTAATCTGACTGGACTTCAGGAAAACATTTGCTAGTATGCTACTTTAAAAAACCCCAAACCTAAGGAAGACAGCAATTACTAAACTCACTCTTAATATGAATAAAAGCTTGTGAAGCAGGTCCAAAGGGGAAGTCTCAGGCTAGTGGAAAGTTGATAGTGGACTTCCTTAAAGAACGAGCCCAGATAGACCTTACCAATTATTTTCACTGACTACCTTAACCTAGGAATGATCAGCTGATGACACAAGGCTGGAGTATTGTTTGCACAAAGGGGAGCTGGAATATCGTATAACAAAGGGCATGAATGTCATTTTACATGATGGGCTTGGCTCAATATCCTGGAACTCGGCATGCACCAAACCTAGCAGAAGTTCTTCAGTGTGGTGTTTTCCCTGTAAAGATAAAACTAACCACTGTGGTCAAGTTTCTTAGTCGTCCCACAAGCACAGAAGTAAAATATATAAAATAAAATGGCTATATTAAAATGCCACAATACAAGTTTCATACAGCAAGGTCCAAGGGGAGACAAAGAAAGAAAAATATTTTTGCTTGTTTAATTAGAGACAGTGGTACTGTTACTAACTTCCAGAAACATAATCACTGAAATCCACCAGATTCATCCATTAAAAAAAAAAAAAAAAGTTTTATTTTTACATGTTATTCAGGAGTGCCACACAACTTTTGTACATACCGCTCTCCCTTCAATCTCACAGTCATAACCTGTAAACCGCAGATTAACCCACAGGATCAACAGAAACAATATAACGTGACACTAACTCCATCTCCTGTGTTGATCCTGGAAAACTATTTCAGAATTTGGTCTCTTGCTCCCAGAGCTGTCAAAAGAAGCCGAGCAGGACACAGAGTCAGAAGTACTGTGCGACTTTCTAAATGCTTGCCTGAAATAACATACCATGATGTGCCTGAGGTAACGTAATACTAGAGACAACTCTGTTTCATAAGCCAAGCTAGCTCACCTGTAAAGTCCTGCGCCATATCATGTGCATGTGCCAACTCACGTCCATAGTCATGCAAAGTGTAGCGATTCCTGAACAAATCTGGACATGCCAGAAAATTCACAGGAACCCCCATGGCTTGGTTGAAACTGATGACACCCTCCTCATAAAAAAAGACTTTTGACACCCTTGTCATGCAATACCAGTGTAACAGTGCAAAAGTCAAGGTCATAAACTAGGAACTAATAACAAGAACTTTTGCTATCAGCATCCATAAAAAAGGGCAAGTTGAGTGTTTCAGTCAGTCCTCTAGGCCTGTAAGATGTTGAAAGCAAGTAGCTCTGAATATAGAAATTTTTACAAATCAAAATAATAGTTACTGTGTATCTAGTAAGGATAGAAAGGTATTAATACCACCATGAGAGGCCCAGGTGACTTCTTATCTGGAGTACTGTGTCTACTTCTAACCCTTCAATAGATTTACTGAAAGTGGAAATGGTGCAAAGGAGGATTAGAATAATGGTCAGGGAAAAACATCCTCCCCTGCCACAGGTATAGCACAGATGTTTGGGCTGAACTGAGGCTGAGCAGGTTTTGGCAGTAACCTATGAAAGCTCAAGGGGTAACAGATTGGAAGGGACTTCATATCAGGAGGGAGAAATGCTCCTTACACTCATGTCAAAGACTGCACAGAACGTGAGAGGTTCAGCTGGTCATGATACACATTATCTGAAATCTTTAACCATTCAGAGAAATGGAAAACGAGAAGTGATCTCATGACAAGGGTAGCTTCAAGATGGGGTCTGGTATCTCTGCAAGTAAGCTGAACAGCGCAACATGGCTGCCTGTGATAGTGAGATCAGGCCTGATGGCTGAGGAGGTCTTCTCCAGTCTTGCCTATGTCAAGGTCAGAGGTGACTATGAAAGCTCTGATTTTCAAAACACGTATCAAATTTATGCATTTGTCATCACCACCTGCTATCTTGTATTCAATGGTGTTACACAAGAGTGTAAATTACCGTGGAGTGCAATCCCCCTAATTATTACAGTTGAGGAACAAATGGGGCTGTGCATACGCAAGAATCTAATTAGTCACATCGTGGTTGCACATATGTGGACATACCATGTTTGACTATGAAATCATACTGCCAGCTTCGGCTTATACAATGATGCGTGTTGCTGCGACTCTTGCATAAGGAGAATTAGGCCTTCTGCTTTAATAACACCGCACCATTCCGCTCAATTCTGAGCCTTTAATCTTGCATCACAGTAAAACACTGTAGTAGCAACACATAATTGTATATTTTTCCAATTTTCCATTTTGTAAATGCTAGTTCATGACCTCTGCTAAAAATGTGTAATTGACACAATATTAGATAAATCTTAACCGAAAAGAGTTCCGCTGTAGCTGTAACAGTAAAAAGAATATGACTTTACCTACTCATGAATTTCAGTTTTCAGTCTTCTCAGAACAGCACTATCATTTTAGCACGTCACGTGTGTGGTTTCCCAAGTTCTGTTTGTTTTAGACTGAGATGACTTGGCCTTATTAGCTCCTTCTATCCCCTCCAGTTTCAGTGGGGTCCCAAGTGCCTCCTTAGCAGTACTGCAAAAGGAAATCCCCATAAACCACATAAAGCCCTAAAAAAGCTGAGGGCAAAACTGAGCGGATCTCTGCTCTCACAGGCAGCATCCTCCCCCTGTGCTGCGCTGCCACGGGGGTCAACGGCAGCTCTGCAGAAAGAGCAGCCCACAGTTTTTGCTCGCTCCCCAAGTCTGAAAAGATACCCTCACCCCGAGCACCTTTTCCGTATTTGCTCGATGTTCAGGGGAGATTATTGCTGGGATTTCCAGGGCAGAGTGTCATCACTGCGGTGCTTCTGTAATTTACAGATAATGGGCAACGAAACAGAAATGTAGTTTGGAGGATTGGGTACGGCACGGGGTTGTGTTCTCCAAGGGTGCCTTTGCCTTTTTGCTAAATTTGTAGGGGTACCTGCACATCCTGAATTAGCACTAATTCACTTAGATGAGCACTGGCAATGAAGAAATTAAAAATGGCTTGTGTGGTTTCAAAAATACTTGGATCTTTTCTCCAGAATATGGTAATTCTGTTTATATATAGCAATTTTAGGGTTAATTTTACCTCCTTCCCCCTCTCCCAAAACACAGACACGTATATACCTATGTACATGCACATACGCATACTGCATCAAAATCATTTCGGCAGAAGTATGAATACCATGAAGCAAAAGTTTGGCGTCCCTACTACGGTGAAAGCTGACTGCCACCTATGGGTAAGACTTGAAGTTAACAGATTTAGATAAGATTTTAATATTATTCTTTGTAATTAATTCAATTTGTAATTATCTAGCAGGACAGAGTTTTGATTCACTTGCTATACATTTTGTCAACAACAATCACTGCTCATCCTCTGGAAGCTGGGCATTAAAACCAACTCCCTTACGAAGAAGCATCAGCTTTATGATGAGTAAAATGGGGTACGACGTTCTTATTTTTCTTATTCTCAGTAAGGAATACACAGCAGTACCCTAATTCCCCCTGCAAAGAAAAAAGGCTCAATGATACACAGCCAGGTACATTATATTAGCTAATGCTGTATTTAATGATTACTATAATTTTAAAGTTTTAAACCATCTCAAGGTTTTAATATTTTGCTTACTGCTTTCTTTTACTACATGCAAAGAGCTTAGCTATGCAGTCTCAGGAAAATGTGTATATAATCAGTGTGTCATTGTCATTTTCTATTCAAAATTTTTCATTTTTCAGAGTAAAACGAAAGCTAAGTGGGGGAAGGGAGACAGCAGAAAAATGTATGGCTTGATTATGTAAGCCTCGATTTTTCTGATAATCAGTCTATGTAGCATTTACTTAGAAAACTCAAAACAAAGTACAGTCTGAAAAGCCAAACATATTGTATCAAAACTATTTTTCTTCCGATTCAGCTTTCAGGTACTTAAAAGCAAACAAGCTGACAAGTCTGTATTTCTCACTACCGAAGACAAAAATGCTAGATTACAGATGCTGTACTGCAGTAAACTGCATTAAAATGGACATCACTACCCATTTCTGAGAAATACCATAGGTAAAAATAGCTGGAAGCCTAGAAAATTAATGCATATATTTCAGTTGAGACAAAGAAAATATTTTGCTCCAGTAAACAGAAGTTAATTGCTGCTGGTTTATTTCTCCTTTTCGGGGCAGGGGCATAGCATCTCTGAAAGAAGACTGACAGAAAGGAACTTTAAAAAGGGAAGATTATATTAAAAGAGATAGCAACTAATATAAACTAAGAATGAGTCTGATATATTTTTTTAAAATCCTCCCTTTAAAGTAATCTCAGTCCTGGGCCTTCTCACTTGTATTCCACTTCATTAAATATGATATTCTAGAAAATGGAAATAAATATTACATTAGTGCTTACCTCGTGCATTGTCACTAAGTTTTATTACTAAAATTATGTTATAAACTTATGAAATACTGTAAAAGCAGTCAGTAAATGCCACTTAAACATCAGAGGTTAACACATCAGCATTTAATGCTTGCTTTCTGACAGCATCGGTATCCTTTATAATCTATGCAATTCAGATGTGTATGGTAATATCTTTGTGCTTTGTAGACAAAAGCATCTTGTAGCTAAAGTAACTCTGCTCCACGGTAATATATTCGTGATACATTTTCCTTCTTACTTCCGAGCCGACATATTTTAGACATTGCAAAAACAGCATTCTCCAATGTACTTCCTTAAGTCCACTTTGACTACCGAATCAAGCTGTCAACTGTCCAGTAACATTTCCTTGTATTTTCAAACCACAGTTTAAACTTAACCCACTTAGTCTCCTTGGATGGGAACTTCATATCAGACAGAAATTACTCCTTATCATGTTTGATGAATCCAGCTTAAACAAACCACCAGAACTGCACGAACATCTGTGACAAATGACTTGTCTCAGCCATTCTGCTCTTCCTTATTTAATCTCCCACTGGAGTACAATTTAGTAGGTATACCATTTTACAGTGCAGACCTCCTCCTACCAATGTTCTGCTTGCAAAGGGAATAAAAAAAATATATTTTCCATGTGTCATACCAAAACCTGAACAGAATACAGTTGAACCCTTTAAAATAATTATGAGTAGGAAACGGGAAATAAACAATAAGCTAGTACCCCAAGTTTACAAGAGCAACCAAAAGGTTAAAAAAAATGTAAAAATGCAACAGACGATTGTTAACTAATAGATCTATTAATAGAATACGAAATAGCTATTCTATTGATAGAATATAAAACAAAACTCACCTTTCTTGGTGATACATCACTGAATTACTATTTGTATACTTCTACAGTATAAAGGGAGAGCAAAATTTTTCTTTATATTATCAATATTACCAATTTTGAGGTATTCCTATTTCAGTATTTTAAAAACCGAGGCCTTGTTAAAAGACGAGGTACTTAGAAAGTTCTCCTTGATACTGGAAAACCCGGACAGGTTTCTCCTGATCTTTTTTTTTTTCCACCAATGATCTTGATGTTTAACAGAGGAAAAAAACCCACAGATCAGGCAGTGCACCTAATTCTCTGAAGTGCTTGTTGTTAATTTTATGTCTTTACGAAAAGGAAAATTCCATTTCCTAAGTAAAGAAATATAGAACATCGTAACATCATAGTCTTAAAAAATTTTTCTTTCTACTCTGAGTAGAGGTTTCATCAATTTCACCTCAATGATGCCTGATGCTGTAAAACATAGATTTTACTTTAAGTAATAGTACTTAATGCCTATATGGATTTTTTGTTATCAAATAGCTTTGCTAGATTGATCACAGATTTTTTTACCATGCTACGTATTTTTTCAGTACTTAAGTTATATGCCTGCATTTTCCAACAGACATTCAAAATATTACTGCATTCCGGTCTGTTCCACCGTGTTTTAACTCTGGAGAAGTGCATTCAGATACTTGCAATATAATATGCTTATAGATGCAAGTAAACAAAAAAAACAGATTACCTTGTGATATACTGCAGTGAATGGGACTTTCTTGAATGGGGGAAAAAAACTGTTTGCTCATAATAATCTGTTCATAGCTGAGAAAGGGAGCAATGCACCTGGAACTGACTCCTTGTAAATTCCAGAAATGCAAGGAGCTTCACCAGAAGTCTGCAGTTACCTTGTTTTTTGAGTAACCATGCAGAGCTGACAGCTATTAACACTAGCAAGGACTTGCATAACGAGGACTTGAAGGAAGGCTTAGTACTATCCATGCCGGAGTGATTTAAAGAGAATGAAGGCACGTATTTCTTTATGATGCATTATGTAACAACGCAGAGGGCAATCTGAGGCATTCGAAAAAATACAGGACCCACATGTGATCTTATACTTGTTATTTATCACGCAAATATTTCATAGCGCTTATAGCTGGAGGCTTATGAAACACCTAACTTAGAAATGTTAGCCGGTACAAATGAGTTTGAAATGTTTTAGATGACATATTTTATGTTTTGTACATCTTTAGGAAAATATAATAGGCCCTATAATTCATTTTCTTCAAACTTCTGCAATACATGCAATCTCAGATAAAATTGTCAAAATCAGTGATAGCTAGACCTTCTGGTTCACATTAGTGTGAAGAGAAAACTGCTGTTGAGCTGACACATTGATAGATTACAAGTTCTGCTGAAGAATAGCTAAAAATGGTGATTCAATCTTGTCGCTACTATGTGAGAATAATAACAGAAGTGGAGATGTTACTTATGATATCATGTCTTTTATCGAAACCCTAAAGAGTTCTGGTGCATTGAACACATTCTCTTCCTGAGAGCTTCTGGCTCTAAAAAATACCAGTGTAAGCAAATGAAACTAAATTGGCCTGTAAAAAAAAAAAAAAAAAGGATGAGCTTGTGCCCTAAATTTATTTAAATGTGAAAATAAAGATTGGATTGTAAAAAGATTGTAAAAAGACTGACTCTGACTTTTCAGGGGTTTTTTTTCTTCCTTTCCTTTTTTTTTTTTTACAAATAGAGATGCTGGTCTTGTAATGATGAAATGGAGAGCTAGGACGATTACGAAACACAAGTAACATGAAGGGCAAATCTGACTGAAAGACAGGGAGAAAATTATTCCAATTATTTACAACTTAGCTCAGTTAGTTTCTTAACTAAATTAAATCAATACAGCTCCCCTGACAGAGGGGACACAGATAAGGTGACACAGATTCACCCAAGAGGTATCTAGCATGGAAGATAATGCAGACCCTCATCTTCTATTAGGACAGTAAACAGAAACACATGTAGAGAGCCACCTTTTCTAAATAGCTCCTTCATCTTTAGATACGCAAAAGAGAACTTTTAAAAGAGGCACCAGAAGTACTTCTGCTATTCTACTCCTGGTCCCCCATTAATCTGAACCTTGCGTGGTCATTTACACTAAAGTGAGGTCAGGTTTAAAAACTGACTTCAGTGCTTCATACTTCCCTGTGCTGCTGCAAATCACCACGGAAGGTTCAAGATGGAGGGAACGGGGCCTTGGTGGCTTGTGCCTTTCTCCCACGGGCATCACTGAAAGCTCCCGGCGCTTACTTCTGATTCATCCAAGGAGTTCTGCAACAACAGAAGGGGAAACAAGGCTTCACAGTCCTCATCCTTCACCGAGACGGATAACAGGTAAGGAGAACAGAAACATGGGG
>VZZY01004274.1:0-47919 GCA_013400335.1 Eurystomus gularis
ATATATTTAAACATGTTTAATTGTTTTTTAAAAAGACCACTCAAGTGAAGATGCTACCTGAAAATTAAAATGATAAAATTTTACTCCTCAGTCAGAAAAATTCTGTTGAGAGAGGCATTTGTGCTTGCAGTCTTACTTAACAGAATTGTAATGATGAGTGTTTAAAATCCAGTTCAAGGGAAAACTGCTTCTCTTGATTCACTTAAATGAACTTCTGGGGTGGAGGGAGAATGGCGAGAAACAGGAAATTATGTGGAAAAAAGACTATTCCATCTTAAATCATGCTTAGCCACGTAAAACTCTTATCAGAGCAGACTCTCTGGCTGCAGGGAGTAATTTGTGGGGTTTTTTTTTTCCTGCAAACAGCATAAAAATGGGATTTTTAGTTTGTTCAGTATGCTAAAACTCTCTCCATTACATGTTGAAATAGGTTTTTAAGCTTCTTTTGATGTAGCCCAATACCAATTTGTCTGTATTTCAGTAGTTTTTTAGTATTTCTCATGTCTGCTGATTAATACATGTCTGCTGATTAATACCAATAATGTCTGCTGATTAACACCAGACGTTTTACATGAAGAGGCCTGTGTTACTTCTTGAATGAACCTGGGGGGGAAAGCCACAAATATTTCAAGATCTGAATACAAAAATAATTTCCATGTCCTTTGTCTGAACAGATGCTTAAAATACAATATTTGTAGTAATTAGAGTGGAAGGATTTTAGACAGCAAAGCAGCCTATCTTTCCTAATATTTAGGATAGCCAAAGTTGTTTCAGGCCCTTATATTTCTGGCAATGAGGCTCTGCCCGCTCTTCTGCAGACCTAGATTTGCTGTTTTCTTGATTTTTCTTTTGTGAACCACAGAATTTTTCCCCTTTTACATTCTTCCCCCCTCTGTAATGGTTGCTGGAATGGGGAAGGTAAGAGCAGGGGAGATTGAAAGCAGCCTGGTGTAAGCCCGAAAAGCAGCCTACCTGTCACGGTTTTCTCTGGTTGCTATGGGTCTGTGTGTCTCAAATGTAACTCCTGAAGCAGGGCACATGGTTGATGGCATAGCACAGGGGTGTGTGTACAGCAAGAGAGATAACTTAAGCCCACAGAGAGGTGTCTTTGGAGAGACTATACAGGTCATAGACATAGAAAAGAGAATATATCCATTACCTAGTGCAGCTACCGTGTTTGTAGCTTAGTAATGTATTTCTGATGTCACACATACTTTTTCAGAAATTTTTTCTTTGTTTTTAAGGGTGAGATCCTGTTACATCTGAGAGTCAGGTGCTGTTTTAGGCATCACCTTCACTCTTCCGTGTGCGTATATCTGTATATGAGAATATACTTACACAGATTCTCACAATTCCTAGAAAATTTTGGAGGCTACAATTCTATTCGTTGCCTTAATTGTAAGATTTGCAATGTTACTTCTGTAACTGGGAATGCTGTTTAACCTGCAGTTCTTTGTTTTTATTGGTTACGATAACCAGAAAACCAGCAATAGGGAGAACAGAATACGTGGGTGGGAAAAGGATCTATCATGTTCTTTAACCACCTACAAAGGTCAAGCAATCATCCGTAATGACTCACTTCTCCTATAGACCAATAATTTGGACACCAACACTTGTACTGAGGTTGTACTTAGTCATACCTAGTCAGTACTGAAATGTATTTTAAAGCAATATTATCCTACTTATTGTTTTAAGGTACTGCTCTGTCACACTGCTCCAAGAGTATAAATACTCTGGTGGGGAGAGGGAAGGAACAAAGGAAGCTATTTCCTGCTTTCCATACTGAAATTTTCCTAAAATTTGTTGTTTTGGTTAGGGTGGTTTTTTGGTGTTTTTTTGATTTATTTTTTCTTTGTTTTTTTTTTTTTTTATTGCATTGAGGTTGTTTATTAGTATTGGACACATGATTTTTATGCAATTGAACCTTGTTGTCTAAACTGGAAATCCTTTTTAAAATTATTTGTGGGAAGGAAGGGAATCTAACTTCTCTATAAAGAGAACTCCAGTGCTGTAGCTGGGTAGGCTTCTATGTACTCTGTTCATCCATGTGGTACCTCAAAATTAGCATGTTTAAAAGCAGAAAGAATCAGTAACTTTTGGATTTGACTTAATCTAATGGTATTTAGCCATATGACTCTGAATGGAGAACAAATTTGCCTGAAGATCTTCAGTAGTTTCCTTCTGAGGAGTACATCATACTGTGGACAGAGCAGAATACTACAGCCGATATAACTTTCAAATGACACCTGAGTTACCTTATTTCATGTTAGAAAACCTCAGAGATTCCCTCCAACTACTCCTCATTATTTGAGAAGACTCTTTGGAGTTCTGGAGACTGTGGTCTGTTACTGTTAATTAAAAAAAAAATTCCTTAGTATAGCAATTTTTTTTTTTTAAGCTTATGCTAAGCTATTAAAGATGGCATTAAATACTGTCTGTGACAGAGTTCCCCAACGTTGCTGGCCTGGGGGTGGTGATATTGAATGAGTCACGCACTGCAGGCATATTGTGCTTTGTTCTTCCCTTCAGCTTAAATTCAGAATTTTCATTTCATCTGCCTGTGAGCGGAGTTGGAGGGTATCACAGGCAAACAGCGCTCATGAGTGGTAGGGATGGAGGGCTGGCCAATGGTGCATCTCCCTTTGCTGCCTCTTATCTGTCACATTTGTGCTACTCATTATGGAATTATTCCCAGGGTTAACTAAATTCTGTGAAAAGTTTCATAAACTGAAAACTAAGCTGGCAGAAAAGCATGTAGTGTGTTCAAGATCTGTCTCGTGATGTTACTAATGCATGTAAAGGGGCACAGTTATGATCGTCCATGCAATTTTAATGTCTTAATCTATAACATCTCAGGAAATGAAGCAAACATTCTTCTCTTCTGAAAATACCAAAGTGTTTAGTACAATAGGATATTAAGCCATTCAAATTCTGAATTGTCATTTCTAAGATGCTCAGTTATAGTTTAAACTCCCTCTCTCTAAACAATTGCTGCAAAAACTAGATTTTTGAATCTTCAAAATGTATCAAAAAAACCTATCTTATGTAGTTGCTGCACATTTACTTGCACAATAACTGTGAGCTATGTGATCAGTTCCGAATTGTTGGTTTTCATCCACATTAAACAATTACAGTTGATTTTGATAGCCCAGCTTTCCTTCCTCATGGGCTGTTAAGGCAGGTTGATTTAAGAATTAGTATCACAGGCTTAACCATCTCATGGCCATTTTATGTAGTTTTATATTTACATAGATCAAAATATCCACTTTTTCTCAGGTTCTTCGCTCTAGAAAAACCCCAAACTAAGTCAGCACAACTCTTCATAGTCTGATGGAGAGCACAATAAATAATTAGTTTTGATGCTACTAGAAATGAAGTTGAAATGCTGATGCATGACTGCTGAAATGTTTCTATCATGAACTATTTGGAAAGCTTGTGTCCCATTAATATATTCCATCATTTATATGAAGTATTGGATGAAACAGGGGATAGTAACATTTTTAGTTATTTTTCATGAAAAAAAATCTTCTCCCCTAGAAAAACATTAGGGACTTTATCAAGTTTGTGTGATACTTCTGAGGCAAGATAAAATGTAGTTTTTAGTTTAGACTTAATGATGCCTACATGTTGCAAATGTTAAGCTAATTCAACCCCAAACAGTGGAAAGTAAATAATAAAAATTGCATGTGATTTAATCTTCAATCAAAAAATCAAGGATTATTACTTCATGAGCTTCATTTAATTGTTTTCTGATTTGACTAAAGAGTTGGTTGAGATAGGAACAGACTTAGGCATGAAAATTCGAACTTAGGTCCTGAAGTTTTTAGAGGAGGACTTCAATATATATATAAAAATATTTTTTTTCTAATTTCTATTGTTCTCAATATTATATCTTATTTTCCAAATAACAGCAAAGTGGGATTTTTTTAACATGCACTGAAAAAAGTAGTTGTGCTTGAATTGTTTCTGTGGCAATTTATACAAGTATGCAATTATTATCTTAAATGCTCATAAGTAGGACTCAGTCTTGGAGTGCAAACACAAAGCAATAATTAGGCCTCATCTCAGAGATGCTCTAAGTTAAATGGACCTGATGGGGATATGAGAAGTGTAAGCAACATAGTGGTGGCAAGTGTTCATGCTAATGTCTTCATTATTTAAATGATAGTATTTAGTTAAAGTTAGATTAATTGAAAGTCAAGTGGAGGCAGCAGGTGTGTATGAGGTCCTGTTCTTCTGCAGTCATCAAGGAGAATTCTAAATAAGTTATGTCCATGAAGATAAACCTTTTGCTAAAACACCAATATGGAGATGTGGTGAGGGAGGGGTGAGAGTGTCCCCTTATGCTGGGCTATCTCTGCTTTCAGCAGTTACATGTTTGTACAAGAATGTATGGTTGTTTGAGAGCTGTTTCGCCTCCTGAAGAGACAGAGCTGAACACGTTTTGGGAGTCTGAGCTTATCAGAGTGTGGCCAGAAGGCTTGCACTGTAAAACCAATTGGACCAATGAAACCAGTAGGAAAGATTGTGTAAGCTAGGGCCCACATACACTGTTGAAACAGTATTTTATTGCTCTTAGTACTTTTTGGAGGCTGTCCTGAATACATCTTGGGACACTCTAGACCCTGGCCAGCTATGTAGCTCTACATAGTTACTGCTGGCCTTCAGTAAGATGGTGTCTACTATTTCCTTTGCCCCTGGCATTTCACGGCTTTGCTTGGGAAAATAGGTTTGTATTTCACTTGAAAACCGGAATACTTTTCTGTGAACCTCCTACAGAAAGGACTATTTCTGCCTGTGTTTGGAAATGGCAACGTACAGTAGAATGTTTTATTGCCCTGAAAAGGTTAAGACTTTGGTTTAAAAGCAAAACACTTTTGCCTACATAGCTGGTGTAAAACAAGCTTGGATACAAAGGTGTTTGAGAACCCAGGCCTGCCAGCCCCCAGATGCTTTGCTGATACAGTGTTATAGTGTTAACTTAGCATAGAAGTGCTTATGCACACTTTGGCACAGTCATAAGCTATTACTGTATATGAGGTCCACCTGGAAACCATTATCATTGCAGGAAATAATTATTTATATTGCATATTACTTTATTTGTAACTTAATACTGTGTAAGATATAAACATTTTATGCAATATATACACCTAGGAATATGCTTGTTAGTGCAATGATATTAATTACGGGTCAATGTAATTATATGCCTTTCTGATCTTACAACTTTACAGTATTCTCAGGTGTAATGCTTCATGTATTCCAATGATGTGAATTTCAGCAATAATGTCTGTGTTTTGTTCAAGAATACCTCTGCAGAGATCTGTAATGGAGTCTATAGATACTGAACATATATTGGCCTGTTGCAAAAGGTCGCCATTAATTTTTTGCAAATAGAGATGAATTTTCAAAAAATCTAGATATACCTATGTTATTATGACAGTACAGCTGCAAACCATTTCCTGTGAAATCAACAGGTATAATTTTGAACGGTAGATAGATGTTTCTAATTCCTTTTAATGCCAAGATTTTGAATACAGGCCGCAACATGATGGAGTTAGCGGCCTAATTTTCAGGAGTGTTGAAGCTAAAGCTTATTTTCTGATGTTGAGCAAGTAGCTTTTATATCACAAAGATACTTGTAGTTTCATGGTGAGATCTTTGTGGGGGGAAAATGGTTAACTGATTTCCACCTGCAACCAATATGAAGCTGACACGAAGTCTTTGCTTTTAGCACTTCCAATGGAGGTGATGAGCTGCTAGATGAAGGGTTTATATTGGTGTTATTTTTGCTCCTTCACTTGTGTATTATGTGTATGTGATATAAAAGGACTTCTTTGTTTCATCCTCTGCCTAGAGGAGCTTGCAAGCTTAATTTTTGGTGCATGACAGAGTCTCTGGCTCTGAAGACTTTTTATTCACAGGGGATCTAAGCAACGTCTCACAAAGACTGTGTGCAAGTTGATGTTGTTGCTTGAGCAACAACGGCTGAAGACTTTTTTTGTTCATGCAATGAATTCCTATATATTTAGCCTATACTTTTTGTTGAATCTGAGATGATCTCTGAAATGATCTTTATGTTTCATGATTGAATAACCACATTCACAGCATGGGGAGAATGCAGAGGCAAATTCTTCTTAGCCATAATAAACAGTAGTCAGATAAAGAAAAGAGCTTTACACAGATGAACTGTGATTTCTAACACTACAGTCAAGTGCAACGAACATGCAGAGCAAAAATAAGTATGGGCTGTAGCTGTTTATGGAAATAGAGGTAGGAAGAAACTGTGGGGAGCTAGGTTTAGAGATAACAATGTGTAGAAATCTCTAACTTACAGTTGAGGGGAGAAAAATACCTTGGGGACAAGATATTCCTCACTTCCAAAAAGTCTTTTATTTTCTTCTATGAGTTTTATGGGAAGAGTAACTTACCTTGGAACAGTAGTATGTTGCAATATGCCTTAGTGCAAAGAAAGTCTAGGAAAGGTTAAGGCAACTTCTCTAGATGGAGTTGAGGGAAGCTGTTGTGTCCGATCAAGAAATGATCAAAGGGAAATGATTTCTAGAGATGTAAGCTTTCCTTTTCTCTGCTACTAATCCAAAGAATGCCTACTTTGTCTAGTTTCTGAGAAATATAAGTCTGGATGTGTTGTTAAAACTGATTTTGCTAGTGCTCACTGATCTTATTGATCCTTTTAGATAGCCTCACATGCTGTACAGAGTAATGCCAAAAACAACCTTCGGCAAAAGCTAGGAGAGACTATCTGAAATGATGGAAAAACTTCCCTTTTACTGAAGTCCTGTCCTGTCTGCATGATTGCTGGCTGTAATAACTGAGTATCTTAGTATGTAATCAGCTTTTCTCATAGAATCTGTGAAGTACAGAATGATGTTCTATCCATTTATAGATTGGGGATTATACGTAGGGGAAACAAGTTGCTTAATATTTTTTAGCATCTCACTTTAACGTCCTTGCTCATGACAATAGCAATTGGATTGTCTAGTGAGGCAGAGGTCTCCCAGGTTCCATCAAGTTCTTGATGTACATGAACAGAAGTGTTGGAATTAGTATCTTTCTTTGTCCCAACCAGAACAGCTTTCAAAAAACCACCAAGACCAGAGTTGAGTGCCTTGTGTGGATGGTTTTCTGTGAATGAGAAAATAGTATTCAGACATTTTCAAACTGGCTAATGCTGATATTGTACTGGGTCTAGCAAACATTTAGGAAAGATTTCCTTTAATGGTAAGACTGTCTGCAGCTATGAGCTAGGTCTTGGGAAATTAACTCCATAGCTTTGTCCTTAAATTGCAATCTTTTCTTGCTATCTAATTTATTCTATTTGTTACTCTATGTTTCTATCTTTGAAGTGGCTTTAGTATCTCTCCTACTGGATGTTCTGAAGATCGTCACATATATACTGCCTTGAGGCTTTCAGATGAACAGCAAAATGTAAAACTAGTAACCTTTGCAATTTCTATTTGCTGGCAATCTGGAAAGTCCTTGTATTCCTAAGGGTTAATACAAAAATAAATTTAGCTTAGCACAGTTGTCAGCCAATTTAAGGTGAAGATTTTGGAGATTAGTTCTGACAATCCTGTGGAACACACCATATGTCATCTTTTGAAAACTGAAGACAGTATTCCTTCTGGTCTTTGTTATGAACTTAATGAGGTTAGAGAAATGTCCTCTATCTCTTATAAGACACAAGAGTAGAAGGCCTTGATTTGAAAAATACTGATCATCAATGTATCTTTAGTGAGAAAACAAATTGAATTATGCTGCTGGTTTTGTTCCTACAGTGCCTCTCAATAAACGTTTCAGCACAAAATGATTTAATTGTAATTGCTCATAAACCCCACAATTTGTTACAAGCCACAGTGGAATCCAATAGTGATGGCTGACTGCTCGTTTTGAGTTTGCTTACTGTGTTTTAGGATATCTAAGCCTGATGGGATAGAATAATAGCTTTAACAAAAGTGTAGGAATTCTCAGATGCAGAGCTTTTTCTTGGTGGGGTTCACTGGAGGAATAAGCACAATCTTCCTCTGACTGAAAGAACTGGCACGCCCTAATACCAGCGTCCCCCAGGCCAATTACAGCATGATGATGTTTTCATTGTTTCAGTGCTCCAAATATAATGAATGTTGCTGCTATGACAGAGAAATAGTCTTTAATATGAGAAAAGAGGCTGGAAATAAATTGTACATCCAGCTGCCTTGCTGGCTATGTTTTTTGCTATCTGAGTTTCTTAAATGAAGGCTAACTAGTTGCTGTGCTACCTACTCTCATCATTTTCAGTTTATGTATCTTTTTCATCTGTCAAATAATTAGCCAACAATGCTTCCGAGTTTTCAATACTAGAGGATCCTGAAAACTAAATCTTTAGGTTTTGACTATTCTTCTTATGTACTCATTATTCTGTACACCAAATTGGAGCCAAATGTTTATATTTCATATCTATCTTGAGCAAGTTACAGTTGAGAAATACTTGTAGAGATTTTCCATCTGTTTTTTAATAAAAATTGCCTCATTTTAAACAAAAAAGTCCACACTTTCTGCTATCCATTTTATGTCTTCTTTTTTAATCAAAGCCTAATTTTGAAATATAGGATTTAGGGATGATGCTAGGTTCTTCTTTTTAATTTAAAACTAAACCAGGAAAATAAAGGAGAGTTCATCACGTATTTTTTCTTTCACTGCTGAAAATATTTCAAGCAACTGAAATGAGAAATATGTCATAAAGGAAACCAAGGTGATGTTAGAAATAAAGTACTTTTTTGAGACTGTCTAGGATTTAGATCAAGAGATTGGAAGTTTTTCTGACTTTGCTATTGATTTGCTAGCTGATGGTGTTTAACGTCTCTGTATGTTTCTACATCACTCTTATCTTGTAAGATTTTCTTACACTTTGCATCTCTATTTTGTTATTAACTGATACGTGAAAGGAGGGGGAAAGTAAATAAGGGCAAAGGGAGACACTGTCTCCTTGCTTATCCAAACACTATCAGACTATAAGAAAACTTACTTTCCAGAAAGGGTAATAACCTGCAGAATACAACACTGATAAATATAAATGGACTGAAGTCTCTGTATATTTAAGATGAATGATCAAAAAAGCCAAGTGGCACAAAGCACAAATGAAATGAGAAACAATAATGAAGACAATTAGTTTACTTTCTCTGAGAGAATAAGATGCTTGCTGCCAACTGAATATCAAATTGCTTGGCAGCTGGGGACAGTGCATGAGAGAGCTGGAGCATAGTGGTGAATTGGCAGCGGTTACCCTTTTGTCTGTTTCCCAAAGAGGTTTTGGGACTGAAGCATATGGGAGAAGGACATCCCTTCCTGCACAAGCAGGACTGACCTGCCTTCCAGGACAGAGGGTGCCTGCACTGGTGGGCTGAAACTTGCTGCAGGTAGCTCTTTTCAGGAGGTTCTTCTACAAATGCCTCCAGCCCAGCTCCCAGGGATAAGTTAGTACTTTCCTAAAAGCCAGAATATCAGGATGCCTTTAAGTCTGATGAGATGAGTTTTTGACAATGTGAATTAGGTTGGGAGGGTTTGGCGAGTAGAGATGGATGTTTTCCAGAGCATGAGATTTGGATGTCTAATTTCTACATTAAAAATGTAGCTCAGGGTGATGTCAAAGTCTGCCTGCCATGTGGAACAATAAGAAAGCAGTGATTTACCTGCTGAACTGAGGAAAGATAGAAGGCTAGAAATAGTGCCCTGTAGCTGTTGGCCTGTAGGAATGGATTACTAATAGTTGAATATCAATGGAATTTAAATTCTGTGATGAAACTGTCCTTGGACAGCTTTGTAGGAAATACATTTGTGTCTTAAAAGGCAACTAAGCTAGGAATATGTCATTGTCTCATACTCCAGTAGCTAGCCTTTGATCAAAACTCTTTTCACTGAGGAAAGCCACTATGAACAGCTTTATTTTTTGCTACTAATACTGCTGATAGTAAAGTATGAGTGCAAGGTGTGCGGGGTTTTTTTGGGTTGGGTTTTTTAATATATTTTTTGTTTGTTTGATTTTTTTAAAAAAATAATTTGCGGTATCTTTAGGGCAAAATCACTCATAAATTACAAAGTTCAGCCTTCCTAGCCTCATTTTAAGAGTTTCAGGAAAATGAAGTACATATGACTTCTGTCTGCTTTCCTTATGTGGAATTAGCCAAATTTAAAAGTACTTCTTTGTACATTTTGTACAGAAAAAGCAGGAACAGAGAGATGAGCCTTAGCTTTCACAGCGTGCATATGATTTATCAGGCACTGCATTCTTTCCCTGGGGGAAGGTAGGTCAGCTGAAGCATGCAGTGGGGGATGTAAGGTTTTGGGTTTTGTGGGATTTTTTTTTTTTTTGTGGTTTATTTGGTTGCCTCTTTTCTGTTACCTGCAAAAGATGTTTTGTACACACATGTCAAGATAGCTTTCGTTAAGACTGCTTTAGAATTAGCACTCTTAAAAGCAAACTATCCAATTTAGAATTTCTGTATTGCTAGGGTGAATTCTCTGTTATGGTAAAAATCTATAAATTATTTTCACAGAAAAGACAAATGCATGAAAATACTTGTTACTGTGAGAGACGACAGTTCTATGGTATTATATTTCGAAAAGCTGCCAAAAAAATACTGTATGAATAACTAGCAATGCTCTGAAATGTCTAGTGCTGTGCCTGCAAATTGCTCCTTGGCATGAAATGTGTTTTGCAGCTGTTATGAAGGTACATCAAAGCCTGGGCTGGGGGAATATTCAAACTAGCGGGCAAAGAAAAAAGTCCTGGGTGCAAATAGTTGATCTGCCCAGAGTGACTTGAAGCCAAACATTGTTTGCTCTGCATTGTTTGACAGAAGCGTTCAGCAAAAAGTACACAGACCAAATTTGCTGCTTGCATAAACAAGCTGAATGTCTCTGAAGTCAGCTGTTTGCACCAACAGTGAATTTGCCTTCTAGGTTTTAAATAATTTTCTTACATCCTGTAACATCAGGGATATTAAACCAATGTTCATTACAGGGTCTAGATTAACTAATTATACAAGTTTCCTGTCTCTGACTGTAGAGGTGGGGGAAAAGCTCCCTGTTCTACTGAGGAGCCTCCTGCCCTGGTTTGCATCACTTGGATCTGGTACAGGGAAATTCTCTGTGGAGCTGCTCATGGGGGAGGTGGATATAAAGGGTAGGGGGTCCTTGACCAAATGCAAGGAGATAGCACTGGCAAGGTCCCAGGTTAAACTGGAAAAGAAGAATGTGCCATGAGGCTGCAGCAGGTTTGATGAGGAACTGTTTTGATTCCTTCTCTCTTGACTGGGTCAGTTAGAGATGTTTTCCATTGACTGCTGTGAGGACTGCCCTAATTCTACTTGTCTTTTAGCCCTGTTGCATAGGTGAGTGGGCAGTGTTGAGAGCCTATGTGGGGGTTCAGTTAGGGGCCCATCAGAAGCAGTGTTGCTGCCACCTGTGCCAGCTTCCCCTCCATCCCCTGTTCTTGTCACTATCTGCTATGAGCAGTGGTGGTAGATGAACGGGGAAATCACTTGTAAGTAGCTAATACTCTGCAGGTTGCATCCTGATTTAAGGGACTTGATCCTCACCAGGTATAGAAATGTGCTGGTAAATTAAATCTGTTTTATTATTCAAATCCCTAAGTATTGATACTAACATACTAACTTAATTTACAAGCAAAGAAAATAGTTTTGCCTTATAAAAATGGTGTAATATACTATCCACATCTGCTGGTAAGGTCCTCTGAGAGCTTCTCTCTATTTAACTCTCTCTCTGAAATAATCTTATTTTCACTGGTGTTGGCTTTTATTACCTATCTTCCAACAAGGGCAGAAATTAGTCTTTCTTTTACCGGTTCTGTTTTAAGTGACCTGACATTCTTGTTCGACCAATGGTTTAAAATAATATTAAAAATCTATCCCTCTCCAAAACAATGAAACTATTTAGAATGGACAAATTCCATTTAAAAGCTTGTTGGTTTGTTTTCCATCTGGCCATCTTCAGAACTAAAATGTGATTCTTGTTACTTTTTGAACATGGTCAGTTTTCTACAGAAAACTTTTAATTTAGACAATTCTGTATTTTGCACAGACAAAATGAAACATTTTGCTTCACAAGAATAATTAATAGTTGAAATGTTTTGGGGTGATTCCACTTAATCTTATTCTTTTCAACTGCCTCACAGGAACTAGAGGTAACTCGTGAGGTGGATGGCCTTGCTTTGTTCTGCCCTTCATATTGCCATGTCCTCTAGAAGGGAAACCAATAACCAAAAAATATTTTAAATACCTATGATGCCACAAAAGCCTCTTTGACTCTATTACTTTTATTACTGCTTTTACTGATTATTGGTGTACGCTGTGCTTTACAAAACATGACAAAGACTGTGCTGTGTGGCTCAAAATATCTGACTGAAAAAGCAGAATGAATGAATCACAGAATAATAGTAGGGGTTAGGAAGCACCACTGGAGATCATCTAGTCCAACCCCTCTGCCAAAGCAGGTTCACCTAGGGCAGGTTATGCAGGAATGCATCGAGGCAGGTTTTGAAAGTCTCCAGAGAAGGAGACTCCTTAACCCCTTTGGGCAGCATCTTCCAGTGTTCTGTCACCCTCACAGCAAGGAAGTTATTCCTGATTTTGAGGCGGAACTTTCTGTGTTCCAGTTTGTGCCTATTGCCCCTCATCCTGTCACTGGGCACCGCTGAAAAGAGACTGGGCCCATCCTCTTAACCCCTGCCCTTCAGATATTTATAAACATTGATAAGATCCCCTCTTACCCTTCTCTTCTCCAGGCTGAAAAGACCCAGGTCTCGCAGCCTTTCCTTGTAAGAGGGATGCTCCAATCCCCTAATCAAGTTGGTAGCCCTCTGTTGGACTCTCTTCAGGTGTTCCTTTTCTCTCTTGAACTGGGGAGCCACAACGAGACACAATACTCCAGATGTGGCCTCACCAGGGCAGAGCAGAGAGGCAGGAAAACCTCCCTCAACCTGCTGGTCACACTCTTCTTAATGCATCCCAGGATGCCATTGGCCTTCTTGGCCACAAGGGCATGTTGCTGGCTCATGGTTTACCAGGACGTGAACCAGAGTAAAAGTTCACAGACTTAGTCCCTCACAGTCACATGTTTAAGAAAGGTGAGTTTTTAGGAAGGATTTGAATGAGAATTAATAGTTGGATAGCTGTAGCATGATAATGAGGGGAGCAACAGTTTTTGATCTGCCTGACAGCAAAAATTCAAGCTCCTGAGTAAAAACTTGGCATTGGGGCAGAAGTCGTCATTTATTTGAAACTAATTCTGTATTTAGTTAATGTGGTTTTTTTAAGGATTTCATTTTAGTAAAAGGCATAATTTATCTGGGAGATGAGAAGCTTTTGAAATGTTAAATACAGAAAGCTACTGTCTATATGCTGTTTTCCTCTGACCTGATTAGGTGCTTTGGTTAATGTGCCCAAGCAGATTCTCATGTCATTGCTGCCCTGGAAACAATAAAAGCTGCATACAGAACCTGGAATAGCACTTTGAGGAACAGGCAATTATCCTCTGATTTGGGGTGAATCCCAATCCAGAGCCCCTGTGGAACATGCTGGTGGCATTTATCTGAATTCTCAATACTTCCTTGAAGGAAGCTGTAGCTTTTTATCTAGGAACGGTACAGAGACAAGTATTGCAGCGCTGCCTAAGTAAGAAAGACTTAAGAGATGGTGGAAAAAAAGTTGATTTTATGAACTTTGTGTTTTGGCTTAGTAACTTCCTTTACTGTTGCAGAATTTCTGTTTATGAGCATATTTAAATGCCTCAGATTTTTGTATATAAATGAAGATAAAATGAATTCCGTACCTCACATGCAGGCATTTTGAGGAAAACCCCTTGAAAGTGGTCCATTTAATGTTAAGTGTTGTGTATATGTTAGAAATGACTCAGTGAATAGAACCATTAGAAAAAAACCTAAACAACCCCCCTCATTTACTAGTTTGTGTGTTTTCAGGTTTTGCACATAAATCACATGGAGGCAGTCCTACTACTGGTTTCTAAACAGCACTTTTAATTCCATGTATATAGACTCCCATGCTTCTGTGTCTGATCCAAAGCTTATTAATATCAATATAAGGACTGCTGTTGCATTTGAAATGATTTGGATCAGGCCCTTAATGTGATCTACTCTAATGAAAGGAGATATTAAACGATGTGAAACAATGAGTCTAAAACCCCCTAGTATCTGTGTAGTAGGTAATTTCTTGAGCTGTGTATCTTTTCAGACCACTACAGTCAATGTGTTTATTTTTCTATAGGCTATCATTAAAACAGCTGTATTTCCCAGTTCTTCTTTACTGCAAAGACATACAAGAGAGCTTTAAATTTTTGTTATTGGATAAGGAGGCAGCACTGCTGGGAAGAGGGCAGGGAGACAATCAGAATTGCACATAGAAAATACGAAATTAATTTGATAAATAACAGAGAACTCTGGGACTTTGATCACTACATTTTCTGAATGAAATCTCTCTGGAGCATGATCATTTTACGCGGTTTTATTTTAAAAGTAATACTGTGAATTTTGACAGAAATAGGAGGTATAACTTCCAGATTAATGGTGTTTTGTAAGGAACTTGCATTCTATTTAATATGTGTAGCTGGATTTTTCTCAGCCAATTCAATCTAAATACCTTGTAGATCTAGGTCTTAAAGTTTCATTTCCATCTGCATTGATTGCTTTAGTAGATCTTGTCTAAAGAGCTTGGAAGGCAGAATAAGTATTTGATCCACTGAAACCTTCAGCTTTCTCTCAGGGAAAGATCAAGTTATGAGCAAATACTATTTTTACTGCTGCTTTCACGTGTATGAATATTACTGAAAAGACATCTATAATAATGTTCAAGGAGAATGGGTGTTGCATCTATTATGCAGGTATTATAATGTTTCTAAACCAGATAAAAATATTGTACTCAATAGACACTACAAAACGAGCTCCAATCTAATTGCTCTCAACACTATATTATATCACTCCCATTTGCACCTTGCTAATGATTTCAAATGTTCAAACAAGCCATTTTTAAACTGATCAAAGTCTGCTGCAGTTCTAACACTGATTCATTTCACCATCTAATCAAGACTCTGACAAATTCCTAAGTACTCATTTCCTTGGAAGTAATTTGCAAGTGGTGCTACTCAGGGTATTACGAATTGGTGCAACATCCAGCTGCTTGTTAAGAAATACAGCATGAAGCCTGTGTTTAGAAGAGCATAAAGGATAAGCTCGTTTGGTCAAATGCATTTTTCATGTTATGATAATAGAGCAGACTTTGCACATATCCTTGAATGTGGCTTTGCACCTGTTTCTTCATGTTTTTTCGTAGATGTATACCTGTTATAGCATCTCAGGATAGGAACGCCTTTAGCATTCTTGCTCTTTGAAATGATTGACCACAATGTGGCTTGTTCAGAGGAGCATTGAGATAAAGCAAGCATTTCTCTGGTACTGTCCTGTTCATATGTATGAAGAAGATGTATGAAAGTTTAGCTTTATAGGACAGGAAGTGATTTCTGTGTTTGCCTATTTCCAAACCTTCTAAGACTATAACTAAAATTCTCTTGGGGTTCCACTGTTCCTTGTGTCAGAACCTCACAGCACCCATATTTTTCCAAATGCTGCACTTGCACTAAAGTCTCAGGGAGTGCCTTCTCAACTTGTCTGCAAGTTGTGTTCAGACTGTTTCTTACAAATCAGTGTCTTGGACAATAGCTTTGATTTTTTCAGTGAGTTCCTAAATAAGTGTTTATTTATTCCCTCATCTAGATGGGCTGTCTAGCAGCTAGTGATTGCCAAGGATCACTTACTTGTATTTTAGTAGAAACAAGGCATTTGTTTGTATACACCAAAATCCTATTCACTTGACCATGGAGGTAACTAGAACTGTAAGGCTCTGGTAACCTTCATTTTGGCCTGATGTTGTTTCATTATCTCTTCTTTGTCTTTTACACTGCATTTCCCTCCACAGAAGGCTGTTTAGCTATGCATGTTGAGGAATTTGCAATATTAAGCTGTACCATGTTGTACAGATTAATAAATTTCCAAGAATCTGATATTGCTGTTTTTCCAGGGAAGCTTCATGTACGTTTTTATTTTAGTTTGTTTCTCCATTGTGATACTTAAAGTTGGAAATAATTGCTTTTCATATCCATTTTTCTGGTTTTATTTGGCAATGCAATCTCCAGCATTTTAATGTGTCTGAAATAAAAATCTGCTCATTGTACTTACCCATCCTTTGTAAGTTTGCAATAGGGACTTTACTGATGTCATACCTGAGCTGACACCAGCAAAGCAGTGTTTGCTAGCCTGACACTTCTGCTAATCAGTTAGACTAGAACAACGTAGGATGGCTACCTGCAAAAATTCTTGCTGCTTTTCATCACTTGTTAATTTAAGAGATAAAATTATATCCATAGGTAAGGATAGATACTGTGTTAGTTAATGATTTGTATGCGTTGATTGTAACACTGCGGAATTTTTCCCATAGTGATCTTTTAAAAATACTTACAAGTGAAAGGAGATTTCTAACTAGGTAACAATGGTCTTTACACATTACATTAAGTCCAAATATGTTGTGTTGTTTACTTTGATTTGGGAATACTTTAAACATCAAGCTTCATAAAATAACACACCTCAGATCTGAAGACCTCAAAGAACTTTGCAGATACAAATGATTTAGGCAGAAACAAACTTCAGCTGAGGAAGATTTAGATTAGGAAATGCTATTAAAAGGGAAACAAGAAAATTACAAAATACCTTCAAATGGACTCTAATTCTGTTGTATCAGTTGACAAGGTGGTTAAAATGTCTCACAGAGTACAGAAAATTGCATGGAAAACCAGTGGAAATGTGGGAATTTTACACCTGTGTGATTCAGGACCACTGCTCACCTTCATCCTGGTTCCCACATGCACTTCGGTGAGTGTTTGAGAGTTCCCTTGCATGGGGATGTAGGCACCATCCAGGGCAGAGACTTTCACACAGATCTTGTGATATTTATTTATTTATTTGAGGCTATCAGGTCTCGAATCTAATGGGCAGATGCCTGTTATTGGTAAGGGTTTGTTAGTCTTGCTGCACCAAAGCCAGACACAGGATTGGAGCATAGACTGTTTCAAGGGGCTGAGAAAGAAAATATTGTTGAGAATGTGGATGGATCATGAACATCAGCTATAGGTGCAAAGTTAGGAACTTCTGTTCATGACCTACTTAAAAGGATGTCTTAAGACTTGCCATAGAGTTAAAATTTTGAAGATGTCTGCATTTAGATTTGTCCTGTGGAGAAAAGGGTTTATTCTCTCCTTCAGGAGAGAATTCCAGACCTTTTAATTAAATCTTTTATCTTTACCAACAGAAGAAAGTGTCTAGATGACCCATAACATTTGAAAGTTGCATTTGCCCAGCACTTAGCTTCAATGTGCTCCACTGGAAACACCAAATAGGAGGCTAGGTTGGATGTACACATTTTCCCTTGCACTGAGGTGCTGTGAATAATTATCTTGAAAAGACAGCATAATTTCATTAAAGAATTATTAGAGCTCAAAACATCTAAAAGATTTTTTGAGGGTCTTCCTTTCAAAGCTAATACTTTGACATCAAGCCTCATCTTAGCTTTTGTACAAACACTTCCTACCAAAATTAGTCTGAGGGAAACTGATATTTAATAATAAATTACATGAAAGAATGTCTGTATTGTAAAGTGGGGCTCAAAAAAGTATTTGAGCCTCAAATCAAACACTGAGTTTCCAACTTTGCTGACAAGATTTTGGCAGGTTTCACAATCATTCTCCATAGATGCAGTACTTTCTCAAAGAACAAGAATAAAAAACACCTGAAAGGGTTATGTAGTGCAGGCTTAAAAAACATATTATTTTAAAACACAGAATTGAAAGGACTACAGATTTGGTGAAAATGAACTGGTGAGATGGCTGAAAATGCAGTAACAAATTCACACAAGTATTTAAAATACTATTTCCTGTTATAAGCACGGTGAAATACTGAAGTTTATTTATTTTTAATTTTTTTTAATGGTGAATCCAGTACCGCACTGAGTGATGAGTGATAAGTGATGTGACTACTAACATTTCCTGTAGTCTGACTTTTCTAGCCATGAAATCTCAAAATATTGTGTATCACATTCACACTGAAAATGAAATGGATTTGACTCTTGGCAACAGAGAGGCTGCATGGATGTGAAATAGTATAGTAACGGTAGCTCCACTCACAAAATGGTTTTGTGGACAAGCTACTCTAAGCCTATTATGAGAAGAACTACAGCAAGTTGTTATGGTAACTGGAGCTGTACAGTAACAGGGTAGGATTAAATACTTGATTTTTTTTTTTCCATATGCGGACTTTTCTGAAGCATTGTTTTCCACATACAAAGAGGAAAAAAACATTTTAGAAGAAAATTAAGGAGGAAATAGCCTAGTTGAATAATTGTGTAAGTTAGCTGTTATATTTTCATGAAAGGCCTTGCCCCTCATAAACGATAGGTCTTGCCTCCCCTTTCAGGCAGAGATTAATATATTTTCTCTGCTGAAAGTCAATGTTTGTTTTGGATGAATGTTTTTAATACATTGTTGCCTTTTGCTGTTCCAGTTTCATTATTTCTGGTATGGTGATTCTTTTATTGTTTCCATAGTTTTGCTTAGAAGGTGTTTGCATTGTGAAATTTTGTGTCTCTGGGAAATCATGCTTATGTTGTAGTATCACCACAACAGGTGGCCTGAAAGTTGGAAGGACTCAGATAAGTGGTGGGCATGACTAATAGGACAGTGGCTACTATCTCCGTCCTTCTTCCTCAGCCTGTGGTAACTGTGTGGTGCTCTACTTATTATGAATTTTCTTTGATAATTATACTTTTTTTCACAGTTGAAGACTTGCATCAACTGTACTTAACAGTGACATAAATGTATTTTTCTATAATCATTCTCAGTACAAGTCATTTGTTTGACTCCTGCTTTTCTGTGCAAGTGTATTAAGGCTGCTTGTTATTTCTATCGTTGTGCCCGTTGCATTTCTTTCCTATATATTTATGTATTACTTTTGAGGGAGATGGGTTTTTTCAGCTGTATATCACAACATTTGATGAGCTCCTAATATGTCCTTTGTCTTGTGAAAATTTTGGTTTCTTTTCTTTCATGAAGCATTTTATTTATTGATTTATTTATTTAGCAGGATAAATATGATGACAAACTGTACAGCACTTTTGAGTTCTGACCCTGTCTGTCTGAGGCTCTTTTGCATTTAAAGTGCTTATTAATATGTTTCTACAAATGCCGAAGTCTTTAGGTTGTTAAACAGGGTCCACAAATTGCCTTGAACTCACTGATTACCAACTTGGTTTAGAATTAGTCGATTTTATCATGGGTATTTTTTTCTAAAGTGCTTTACTCTTCACATTTGCAGCCCACTTGAATTGTAGCACTGCTCAGAAATAAGAGTTAAACTTTAATGGCCTTCAAAGCAGTACCCTAGCAGACTGTCTCCTCTTCGCAGTTAAAAGCTGTAGCTATATAAACCACTACAAATGAAAGATTGAGCCGATGTCTTGCAAAAATAAAGGGGATCTCCATTATGATGATATTTCTTATATTTATTTCTTGTAATGAATTCCCCTCTTCAGATGTATAATTTTAATCATGTGCCACTTAAAAATTTAGGCTTGCTGACTAGGGAACATGAAGCAGGCAGCATGTATATAACATGCTAAGAAATAAGAAAACAAAAACAAAGTAGATTGCAAGATATCATTCTGATAGAGAATGATAAAATATGCGTGGCTCAGATGACAATACCACAAATAAAATGCAACATTTTGCAGAAGTGAACCACAGCTCCTGACATAGCTCTGGTGCTAGCATGTGAGTGGTGATTATTCAAATGTCGCCATGATTAATTCAGTTGGTATTGATGCAAATAATCCTAGAGGAGACCTGTGAAAGCAAATGCATTTTTGTTCTGTGGCTTTCCATTGATAGCACAAAACAGCAAAGAGGAAAGTCATTTTCATGATATTAATAATGGGATTACAGAATCAGGTCATTTAAAAGAATGGTGCTGACTCAGCTGTAGTAGTGCTGGGTTGAACGTAGAGATTAATTCTTGAGCACGCTACGTAAAAATCCGCTGCTGGATATCTCATTGCACTGAAGCATATTTCCTCCTTTGTAGGAAATATTTAAAATGACAGCAGTTGATTTGATGCCTTCTTCCCTGCTGTTAGGAATTCTTTTATAATATCAGAGCTCTTTCTGTTGAAGTATTTACCTTTTATCCTGTGAGAGCGGGCTTGCCTTTCTCCCTTCTCCTTTCCAGGAACTGAAATCGGTTTCTTCTTTTATAATTCCCTGAAGGTCAGTGAAAGTCTGAAGGGATCATAACTGCTATGCCTGAACAGCTGTCTCAGCCAATGAATCTTATTAAAATCAGTGATGAGAGGGAGCAAACATTTCCTTTTTGTGAAAGGACATCTTCATAGATGTCACTGGAGGCTGGTGACCATAGGTAGTTACTGTAGGTAGTTCTAGTGTTAGACATCTGTGCTTTTATTTTGCTTTTTTTAATGATCAGGCCAATAAGCTTAGCAGATATCCTAAAAGGTGATCCTTTGTTCCTTTGAAATGGTTGTCACTGATTTAGTTTTTGTTGTTGGTTGTTTTTTTTTTAAGATGCAAATCACAAATGCAGCACATCACAATTTTGTTCCCTATGTTTAAAAATACACCAAGAAAAAAGAAATATTTAAGTCCAAATGCTTAAAAGAATCCTCTACTATTTTTTTTTTTTTTCCACATGGAGTTCTTGGGTGCAGGCCTAAAGAATATTTGTACCTTTGCAATGTATGTTTCTGCATTAGCAACTTTTTTGCTTGCTTTGAGAGAGTAGGAAAAGCTTATTTTTTTGCATTTGTGGAACTACAAAATTGAAACTGAGTTGAAAGTGAAACACACATTTGGCCCTTTATTATTTCTTTCTGATGCTGCATTTTTCTGATCCCAACTAATTTATGTTTAAGTAATCTATTACTTATTCCCAAAGTAAATAAGAAAATAATGTAACAATCTAGATAAAAACATTGCTGTATTAAATGGGGTCAGTTCAAGAGATTCGTATCTTGAGCTTGCTGATGACCAGGAAAAAAAAATGAGAGGGGAGCATTAGTGAAGGATATTAGGAACATCATATAGTAATTAGAGACATTAATATTTCTGAGATTCTGTTAACAGTGCTGGAAGCTGAAAGACTCATTTTCCTTCTTAGCATCTTGGGTGGTAAATAATTGGACTACTTTGGCCTGCCTGCATTTGAAAGTAAAGATTGTATTTTCTTGCTGAGAGTTGTCTCCACATTTTGTGTTCTAAAATAGGTCAGATGCGTGCCGTCCCCTTTGGCTCTGTATTAAGTCACATCACTGAGCTGCAGCCTCAACATCTTCTCTGAGAAGTTGCCATTTGCTGTCTGGGAATACAAGATTTGGCTGGGAGGATTGATTCTTACCAAGAGTGCAGCATGATAGTCTTGCTCCCACAAGGACTTGTTCCATAAGCACCATGTTAATTTTCCTTCCCAAATGCTGAGATGCTTTTTGGGTAGGATTTGGATGGAGGGGTTGTGATAAAGCCTTTGATATTGATTCAAATCATCTGCCTCTTCCATTACTTTTGCCAGGTTGGATTTGTACCTTGGAGCATTGCCAAGCACAGGCTCTGCTGTCCTGCTGATGCCCAGTCCATAACGACCCCAAATACTCCCTGTGCAACTTTACTGGCCTCATTTGCCCCTTGGCATTCCTTCACTGGCTGCAGGTCTCACCTGCTCCTCTAAGCTGTATTGGAGGGAGTTAACAACATCATCTGTCTCGCTGACTAGCTCCCGCAGTTGAAAAAGAGTGAAATGCAAGCACTTTTGAAAGGCTTCTACTCTGTATCACTAATGTCCAGATCATTATCATGGTCCTGCTGCTCAGAGGCTGTCACAGGTCTATATGCAGCCAAGAAGGAAGGGAAAGCAAGAGCTTTGAGAATCTGTACTCCCCTTTCTTGGTCAGATATTTGAAATGAGATTCACTCATGAATTGATCATAATTTTATGGAAAACATAGTTGAATATCAAAATACTGTGTTAGCCTGCACTAGGCTTCTGCTGAACTAGATGGGGCTTTTGTACTATTGAATGCTAAGATGTCAGATTTGGCTGTGTCCAAGAAAGTTGTTGTTATATTTGCCTGTGCTGAAGGACTGGAAATCAGTATATTGCCTCAAGGTTTGCACAGGTGGGAGAATGATGTAGATGAGTGAGCCATATCAATTTGAAATTGGAAAGAGGGCTAAAAAGCTTTTTTTTAAGATGTTTGTCTTTTTCCTGTTGGTGTGACTCCATTTTTAACCACTTTATTATTCTCTGTAGTTATTTTTTGCAAAGACATTTGCCAAGGATTAGTTTTTGTTTGGTTGCAAATATTGTATGGCAGCTGGAAGCTGCTTTATGTGACTTTTAAAAGCTGAGAAACTGGTTGTCAATGTGTGAAAAGTTCTTTGCTGGTACTATAAACTGCCTTTCATTAGGATGTTGTATATTTAATGATTGCTAACCCAGTGGGGCATGTAGAATTTCCTGCTGTGGTCTTCTGTACAAATTTATTGGAGAAAGACATTGGAAAATGTTGCTGGTGTGCAACAATGCATGGAAAACATTCGCATCTGTGTAAAAGTGATGGAAATCCTCAGGAACAGTTGCTAGATTAAAACAAAGCCAAAACCTTTGTGATTCTAGATGAGTTATCTGCACACAAATATTGGCAGGTAGGGTAGATGTTAAGTTTTATCGCTGCCTCTGGGCAGTCAGAAAACTTTCAAATCCAGAATTAAACTGTTTTCCTTTCGGAGGAGAAAAGGAAAATATTGTTCTCTCATTTGTTTGCATGCATGTGCAAAATTAAAGAACAGCAGCTATAAATTGGGCCATACAGCTTCCAAATAGAAATCCATCTTTCAACTCTTACATGAAATTTTAGATGTACTGTCTGTCATAAATCTTGTGCCAGCTCCTCTCTGTTTTGAGAAGTTTGTTACTTGTTAGAGTCTGTGATTTTGTTTAGTTGGTTGTTTTTTTTTGTTTGCTGCCATATTGGAAAGGCATGACTCTGCAGATGTGAAAACAACCAATAAGCTGGATGCATTGGATCAAATAGATCTGACTGAGAAAAGTATGATATAGCTCAGGCTAGAGAGGAGCTGACATGGTTCTAAACTAAAGCTACTTGAGTGTTTTTCTGAAGTCAAAATGTCCAAGGATAAAAAGGCAATTTTTAGGCCAGTGTCTGGAAAGGAAGTGGCTGACACAAGAGCTGCAAGAAGGGCATCCTATCTTGGCTTCAGCTTTAGGTGATATTTGAGGGCCACTTTGCAGGCCAGACACTGCTGCTCTTGAGTGAGACTATAAACAGTAGAATATATATTAAATATACATTCCACATTTTAATTTCTAGCATTCGTTTGATAATAAATTTGTCTCTGTGGTTATTCTGTTGATATGTCCACTTTAGATTTTAGTTGTAAATCCAGAACTTGTATGTATTTGCTCCAAGGCAAAGTAAAAAGGGCACTATGCTTCTGCTAACTGATCTCTCATGTGTCTCAGTCCTCTCAAGAGGGTCTATCCTCTTCCAGACATACTTAAATTTTACATGGGGATATTACGGAGATCCATTAGGATGGCATAGCTGACTGATATTATGCAACTTGACAATATCTAGAAAGAGCTAAGCTATGAGCAATTTAATGAGTGACGTAATGCATTGTTCAGTTGTGTAAGGTGATGTGACTCCCATCAAAATGATCCAGAGGTAGTTACTGAAAGCACAACTCTACGGAATGTAAAGAAGACACATGCAAGGGTTTTAATGTAGACCTAAACTGTGCTTTGAGGTATTTTCAGCCACAGTACAGTATTTGCTGTGAGGAGGAGAAATTCTGTGAGTTCTTTCAAAATAGCCTCTGAAAGATCCTCTACCATTTCCCACACTGTCCCGTCCAGCAGATGATGTCTTAGCCGTGGTTTTGGAGTCTACAGCAATACAGCATGCTCAAACCTGAAACCTGGAACTAAGGAAGTTTTAACTCAGAACACAGCCATGTTTCAATTAAATACATACATAATTTACTTATTGAGAGGGTCTGTCAGTGGGCACCAAGATGGAGTACAGGGAACATGCCCTTTGAGGGAACTGGGCTTGCTTACAGTCATGTAGAGGCTGAAGAGTGATCTCATAGATGTCTGCAACTACTTTAAGAGAGGGAGTTATGAAAATGAGAGTACCAAATATTCCTCAGAAGGTGCAGATGATATGATAAAGGGCAATGGCCACAATTTCTGCATGGGTAGGGTTAGGTTATCCATCCTTTCTTCTTCAGGAGTGCAGTGCAGCACCCAGGCAGGTGGGCATCTTTGGAGATTTTCTATGGATGACCTGATTCGGTTCTGCTCATAATGCTGCTCGAAGGGTGAGACTGGACTGGAGAGCTTCAGAGGTCTTTTATTAACAACATTTCAGTGGCTCTGTTCTCAGTTTACTTGACCCAATTTGAACCCACCAAGACCTTGAAGGCGCTTAAAAGCTGGGTCCATGCAGCACACCACCAAGTACAAGTTTCAGAAGAAAGCCTTCAGACATAGATGCTTTGGGTCTCCAGGGAAGCATTGCTCTTCAGTATGAAAATAAGATCTATTTCAGCAGAGGTTTTTAAAATAATCTATAGGAACCACAGTGGGAGTTGCTGCTTGAAATGGAAAGTATACTTTTTTTGACCTTGTTTAATATAAGCACACAGCAGCATGCATATATTTATGCAGGGGAAAAACAATCCTACCAGATTCTACTTTGCATATGTAATTTGGTTACAGGGAAGAGAATGAGAGAACAAGCTGCTCGTGGCAAATATAAATAAATTAATTCATTACTGCATAGCACTTCTTGCTGTGGCATGATAGGGTGTTTTCAAATCATGTAGTACAAAGTCTTATTGTCTTGGTTTGACCAGATGGACTAATGACCTTTTGGGTCCTATTACCTATGATCTGATGACATTTTAAACTATTTGGAATCTGCACTAGATAAATTTAAATACACCGCTAAAAGATGCATGTAAGAATGCTGTTGGTTATTTTCTCTGATCCCTGATTAGTCTCTGTGAGGGTGGTACCGATGCAGAAACTCAAGCAGAGAGACAAAGCCACTTGCCACGGACCACACAGCAAGTCAAATGCTTCTTTCTCTTCATTAATTCTGATGATAAAATGGACGTGAAATCAATTCTTACGCTGATCTGGAACAGCTGTTGAATATCTTTTAACAGAACCCAAGAAGGAATAATGTCAAGCCAAAATTGCTGTCTAAGTAACTAGACACAAATTAATAAGATCCCCAAATGTAGGGTCATAATATCAACTCTGGTTTAATCCCAAAGAGAAGAGAAGCCTGAGAGGAATTAAAACTTTCTTGATGTGTATGTGCAGTATTTTCTGTTTAGGAATTTATATTCTCATCAGTATAAGTGCTACATATCTGAACAGGGAAGACTGAAGTGATTTCTGTGTGGCAGGAATGGGGAAAGCAGATAGAAACCATGCCACAGATGATGCTGCCCTAATTATAAGGACAATTTGTCAGCAAGATTTGCCAGACGCGTACATTTATTGATCCTTGATTGGTTTGGGGTTTATATATGATAGTGATGATGGAAGGACTCTCTTAATTTATTTTTTTAATTGTGCAGCTGAAAACATTGTAACGGTTGATTTCCATTTGACTTCCATAGTGCAATACAGTTTTTTCCAGGAAAGTTCAGCAGAAGAAATTAGCTTATCACAACATATCACAAAAGACAGGTAGATCCCTATACATCAGGAGTAATATTCAAGCATCTGAGAAACAAGCTGTTTCATACCACTGCAGTGTTAGGATTATCAGGGAGTGAAAAGCAGCATGCATTTTGGATGTGTGCTGTTTTGGAAGAGAGGGAGAAGTCTGTGGTTCAAGAAAAATTCAGGTAACCAAAAGCATAGGTAATTTTAGATTTTTTTTAAATGTAATTCTTGTCAGCTTTCTGGGTACATCATATCTTTATCTTTTTGATTAAAAAGGGGATAATCCCTCTTTTCCTTTCACTATGTGTCATAGAGCACCTCTGAGGAAAACATGAACTGTTACAATGATGTGAAATGCTTTGTCTGCATGTGGTTAAACAACTGCAGTTTCCAGCAGTATCTATTGCTGTAGCTGCTTACTTTGATAACTCTATGGATGGATATCAGGCCCTGACACTCTGTTCCAAAGCCTCAGAAGAGGTAAATCTATTCCTTAAGTTTTCTTTTCCTAAATGGAAATAGAGTCATAGGGCCTTATTCTTTCTTGCTGTGTAAAGAAGGTCTGAAGTCTGGATGTCCTCTGCAGGGCTGATGCTGGCCCCTGGGCTGGGTCTGGGCCCGCTGTGTTGGGCTGATGGAGCTGCAGGCATCCGGGTGGGTGGGAGCCGGTGCAGAAAGCCGATACCAAGAGTGTAACAAGCCTCCAGCCTCCGTAACAAGATCTCCTCTGTCATGGCTGTGTAGGGGAGCAGGCTGGAAAGGACTAGTACTGTGTCTTATATTGCATCAATCTAGGACCTTACTGGATTCAGTTATACCAAGTCGAATTCCCAGAGCTGCAGAATCCCCTTCAGCCGCTGAAGTTTGATGAAATCGACTGGAGGGAGGTAATGACATGTTTTCACATGAAATAAAATCTGCCAGAATATTCTCTGGGCTCAATCTGGAGCTGCTTTCTCAGGCTGGGCCGCCTCCGGAAGAGTGCACTAGGGGGCACTTTGAGACTGACTAAGCGAAGCAGAAACCTGCAACACTAATTCCACACCATCATGAGCAGAGTAAACATTCTGGTGCAAAACAAAATATAAAAAAAACATAAGCAATTAAATATGTATTTAGCAGCAAGTGTGATTCGATTCCTGTTTTTCCCCCAGCAACTGCACTTGCTGAAAGTGGACATGCAACTGAAAATTACATTCTTGTTCTAAACAGATTGTATCATTGTCATCTTGTTCTCCTAAATAAATGGACTTTGCTTTTCAGCATCTAGCCAAACACAGGATCAGACGCTATACTTTTTCGTTGATCAGCCTCTGTCTCTACAGCTATCTGTGATACTAGGTTTGCAATGTTTTAATTTCTTATAGGAACTGTTGAAATTTCTCTTCTCCGACATTCTTGTTTATTTCTTTCAACTGGTTTTATCTGAATTAAGCCCATTTAGAACTAAAGTTCTGTTCCAGAAGAGCCCTCTAGAGTGTCTCCTGAGCATGAGAAACTGCTTTTGCTGCCATGTTAATGTCCATTCCCCTGCCAGGAATATATGTTTGCCAAAGTGGTTGAATTCTGTAATGATTTGTCTTGTTAAGCACCTTAGAAGGACATAATAATCATAACTCCTAATTCTAACAGAGTTTTTCCTTCTGAATAGTTTAGGAAAGCTTAGATTAATTTTATAGATGCAGATAAACTAACAGAAGCATAGCTGTGCTATATGTTTCTTTCTGCAATATGACAGACCATCCTTTTGCTAAAATTTTGATTTCATGGTATCAATAAGCTATGTAAACTGTGAAAAGGTGGGTAAGAATGACCCATTCAGTTCTCTGTAACAGGAAATTGTGCACAACATAGCTGAAATGACTTGATGCCTTGCAACAACCATAGGTTTATACTGGTTAGCATTTAAAATAGCCAGACAATAAATGCAAACCTTTTTTTGAGTTTTATTTCTGGGCTACATTTTCACTCTGCTTTTTTTTCCCTGCCTTTTCTATGCATATGACTGCAGTTCACTGTTCCTGAAACCATTGCTTTTTGCTTGTTTTAAGAAGCTGGTAGAACTGTTCAGCATTAATGGATGCATTTTTTTTTTTTTCCCAGAAAGTACTATTTTGTTGAAGCTGAAATATTTCATGGAAACAATGACTTTAATAAAGCTTTATCAGGAAGATGGCTTAGCATCAGGAATACTGAGGAGATAGTACTAAAAACGTTAAACCCAAAACAGCTAATAGCCAGTCAACTGAGGAGGAGCATTGCTTTTAGTTTGGTACTTATAGTGTACAGAGGCTTTTATACAGCCCCTATATAAAGGGGTATTTAGTGATACCATCCTCAAGTGCAATCCCCACTTGCTATGTAAAATTATTCCAAGAAAAGTCTGTAAAGTTAGAAAACTAATGCGAACAGAAAGCTCTTCAGGCACGACCTAAGGGCTGCTTTTGACTGTAGTATCTGCATAGTCAGATGCTTGCTCTGAGGCAGCTTCAGCCTGGAGCTTTCAGACCTGCTAGTATGCAGCTATGCCTGCAATAAAATGTCCTGCTTCTCAGGTGCACATCTAGGCACAGGCAGAGCTATGTGGTAATGGGGCTGCTGGGTACCGGGCTGGAGCGGGCTGATAGCCAGCAGCTTTGGGGCACAAGTGGCCCCCACACATGGCTGCTTCCTCTGAACAGAGAGGAGGCATATCTTTGCAGTAAACAAGAAGTGTGTGTGACTGGAAAGGTTGAACTTAGCAGATGAGAAATGAAGTTTAATCAGTGATTAAACAACACGGTGTTTGAAACAGTTAGATGTCGGTACAATTACCTCTCTCCTTTCTGGAGGAAAGCTAGATTGAAGAGCTTGAATTTCATAGTCCCTGCCACATCCTGGGATCCCTCAAGATACTTCTGGGCTTTGGTTAGCCTAGGCTTGGGAGAGAGATAGAGACTGATCAGACGGAGTAAGAAGGGAGTGTAGAGGATGTTTTGATTAACGGGCTTCAGTTGTCCGAAGTGAATGTCTTTTTCTTACAGGCTCCCTGGTCTCCCTTGTGACTGCTTCTCAGACAGATAAGACTATGTCTTCTGAAACATTATGATGTGAACCTTTGAACAAAGATGCAGAGAGATGTTTCTTAGGTGATGGTAGAAGTTGTATAAGTTTACAAAGTCGCTGCCTTTTTGGCAGCTCTATAGTCTGCTCCTTTTCTTTGTCTGTACACAGGTGATTTAGGTGTTAGAGAATATTTTTCCAGGGGTATTGAATAACTATGCCTTGTGCCAATATATGAGGTTAGTTTTAAACTTTCTATTTCAAATATAGTTATTAGCATTGCCTTGGAAGCATAGGTCTTGAGTAAGCTTCTCAAGTAGGTCTTCCAGTCTGCACTGAGATGCGGTGATTACACTGACAGCAACAATTGTCTAGTTCGTTTAAATCTAGCTTTGGTGTGTCTATGCAAGCAGCAATAATATCGGATGTTGCTCTGCAGGCTTGCAGGTGTGTGTGTGTATATATGATACGACTGTAATACATTGTGGTATAAGATGCACAAAAAAATATATGTTCTAACTTTTTTATTTTGTAGATGTTTTTTGTCTTGTTTTGTTTGTTTGTTTTTGTTTTTAAAATTAATCTCATTCATCCCACAGGATGCCTTGCTTTCCTAAAAAGGACTTCAGTTAACATTGTAATCATCCTGTGCAATGTGCTTGGTGGTAGAAAGATTCTCTTATAAAACAACCCCCATCTAGAAATACCTCCCTTTAGATTTCTAGGTTTTTTCCTTATCATTCTCTTTTCCATAAAATGTTAAAAAATTACTGTTGAAAAACGACTGACTGGTTATTGTCTGCTAAGAAGCTAAAGCGTGTGAACCTTGTAACTGATTTTAGTGCCTGATATTGTACAAAGGGATAGCAAAGTCATATTAGCATGATAGACATTTTTTTCTTTTTTGCTTAACATACTCTACTGAATTAGCCCATAAGGCATTGACTCGGATTCTTGAGACCAAACTTCAAGTCTACTTTGTTTAATTCAGAGCAGGAGAGTGAACCTCCATCTTTGCTTTCCATTGCAGGTGTTAGAGTCAATGGGGTTAGTCAGAAGTGGGATTTTCTTTTTTGGAGACTTTTTTTTAAAAAACCATTTCTAGTTTAAACCAGTGTGAAATAAAAAAAGATCTGAAAGCTAGAAATATTTTGCAAACTAGACAGCCATTTTCATTCATTTCTGGTTCTAGTGAATATGTTTTCAATCTTCCTAATTTTTTTTTTGTTAGCAAGTACAGTTGTCTGTGGAACTATCACCAGAGTGAAGAAAAGATGCAAAAAGATTGCAAAAATATTCCAACACAGAAAACCTTCCTGGGGAGTTTCCTCATCACTACTATTATATTATGAGATCATTAGATTTTTTTGTTTGTTTGGTGAAGTTTGAAACCCTCGGTGACAAATTACTGTGAATCAGAGTAATTCTTCCTACTGGCAAACACAGCTTTGAATCCATGGTTAATTATAATGTCTCTGTTATCGCTTAAGCTTTTTAACTAGAGGAATCTACTCCATCAGCAGTTCCCAGTGTTTCCAGTGTAGTGTGGCATACATGTGTTCCTACAGTACTCCAGGGCTTATAGGTCATGATCCTCTTCTGTTATGGATGTGAATGCACTCTTGTAATAGAACTAAAACAGATGAGTGTTCCCATCAAGTGACCACAAGTGGTCACATGATACGATGAAAGTTTCCTGCACTTTGGTCATGTATTTGTAAAGGCAACCAAACTGATCACAGAATTACAAACTCATTGAGGTGGGAGGCGACCTCTGAAGATTGTCCAGTCCAGACCCTGTGCTCCAAGCAAGGTCAGTTGGAGCAGATTGCTCGGGGCTGTGTAGAATCTGATTTTGATTATCTTCAAGGACCAAGATTCCACAACCTATCTGATCAACCTGTTCCAAGATGTAATCTCCCTAGCAGTAAGCATGTAGCTTTTTTCCCCTTTCTTTTTCTCTCTCTCTCTCTTCCTTTTTTTTCCTCCTGATAGTTAAATGATATTTCATGTGTCTGGACTTGTGGCTGGTACCACTGAGAAGTGTCTGTCTCCACCTTCTCGGCTCACATCTAATGGTATGAGTAACCTTTTCTCCAGGTTGAAGAATCCCAGCTCTTTCAGCCTTTTCGGACAGGAGATATGCTCCAATCCCTTAATCACCTTTGTGGCCCTTAAATGGCCTTGCTTCAGTATATCCATGTCTCTTGTACTGAGGATTCCAGGACTGGACCCAACACTCAGTGGCTTCACCAGTGCTGAGTGAAGAAGAAGAATCACCTGTCTCAGCCTGCTGGCAACACTGTTCCTAACACAAACCAGTAGACTGCTGGCTGCCTTTGCCACAAGGGCATATTGCTGGCTCATGGTCAACTTGTCCACTCCCTCCTTCGCCAATTCCATTTCTGAAGATCTGCTTTCAAGCCTGTTACCTCCCAGCCTGTGCTGGTGCATGGGGTTATTGCTTCCCAGATGCAGGACTTCTGCCCTTCCCTCTCCATGACCTTCCTGTGTCTCATTTCTCCAGGCTGTTGCAGTCCCTCTGAATGGCAGCAGAACCATCTGGTGTACCAGCCACTCCTTCCCATTCATGTGCACTCAGGCTCGTGTTCCAGGTTGTTAATGAACATGTTAACCAGCACTGGCCCCAGGATCAACCCCAGGGTACACCATTAGTGATTGGTCTCAGCTGGACCTTGTGCTGCAGATCACAACCCTTTGAGCCTGGCACTTCAGCCAGTTTTCCATCCACCTTACTGCCTACTGATCTAGTCTGTATTTCATCAATATGTCTATGAGAAAGTTATGGGACCAAATGTCAAAAGCCTTGCTAAAGTCGAGATAACAATATTCACTGTGCTCCCCTCATTCACTGAGCTAGCAATTTCATCATAAAAGGTGATTAGGTTGGTCAGAACTGATTTCTGCTTCATAAATGCACACTGACTACTCCCTTTCTGTCGTTTTGAAAATAGCTTCCAAGGTTATTTCTTCCACTACCTTCCCAGGGATTGAGGTGAGGTCAACTGCCCTTTAGATTCCCTGTGAGATTCAGCTCCAGATGGGCTTTGATGTACCTAACCTCATTGCTGCACACTGGGATAGTGTCTGTATTCCTCCTGGATCACCTATCCCTGCTGCTACCTCTTATTATTATTTTTGATAGTTGAGTTTTTCAAGAGTTCCCTGTCACCTTTGCTTGACTTTCTGTGCATTGGGATGGACCATTCTTGACCTTGGAGGAAGTGATCCTTGAAAAATCAAGCAGCTCTCCAGGACTCTTCTTTCCAGTGTCATAGTCCATGTGATTGTTCCAAGCAGGTCCCTGAACAAGCCGTAGTCTGCTTTCCTGAATTCCAGGACTGTGATTCTGCTATTTGCCTTGTTGCCTTCACCGTGAATGCCGAGCTCCACATATTATGGTCGCTGCAGCCAAGGCTACCCCCAGTCAGCTTTTCCTTGTTTGTACGTATCATGTCCAACAGAGCATCTCCCCTTGGCTGCTTGATCACTGTTGTCAGGAAGTCATCTTCAATGAACACCTGAAACAACCTCAACTGCTTGTGTCCTGCTGTATTGTCCCTCCAGCAGATATAGGGGTGGTCAAAGTCTGCATGAGGACCAGTGCCTGTGCACGTAAGACTCATTGCAGCTGCCTGAAGAAGGCCACAAAATCCAATATTTCCTTTTGATCAGGTTGTTGGTAACAGACATTCGCCACATTACTGATTTTGGTCTGTCCAGTCATTCTGACCCATAAACTGTTAGCTGGCTCACCTACCCATCTGCTGCTCTCACATCAAGGGCAACTCCCCCTCCTCACCATTCTGATCTTCCAAATAATGGATCCATCTAGATTCACTAGCACTGTCCTAAATAAGCCTATATCCACCCATTGCAGCACTTTGCTTGAGTGAGCTACCCCACCATGTCTCCAGATCCAAATGAGATTAGAGCTCTGTAACTGCACACAGATGTCTAATTGCTCTTGCATGTTCCCCATGCTATGAACTTTGGTGTACAAGCACTTCAGTGAGGCACCAGTTTACTGATTTCTGAGAAAACATATGAAATCTGCTGTCCCCTTGGCACTTCATTTGTGTGCATAGACTTGGTGTGGCCCCTTCTGCCCAGTTCCATTAATTGAGGTGTTTCCTGTCCACATCACACTGCACAATCTATTTTCCAATCTTGACCATTGTTTTCTTGCTGTATCGGTATGCCATCTCTCCTAGCCCCCTTGTTCCTAGTTTAAAGCTCTCCTCACAAGGCTGGCTAGCCTGTTGGCAAAGATCCTTTTTCTCCACTTGGTTGGGTGGATCATGTCTCTTCCAAGCAGTCCTCAGTCATCGAAGAGGATGCCAAGACTTGTTGATCCAGTGACTGGTGGGGATTGTGTCCGAAGTCATGTCATGTCACAATCACTGCATAGGCACATATAAGGATTTTTTGGGCCCCCTTATGCAAAAACTGCTGCACTCTATGCCTCTCTCTAGTAGCTGCTGAAAGGGTGCTTGACCCTTCCTAATCTCCTGATTAGGGCTAGACCACCCTTTGATCAAGAACAGCTGTCAGATCTTCCTAGAAGCTGTTGGAGCTTAATAGAAGCTGCAGGCTCCTATAGCTATCTTTTCCTGGCAGCAGCAGGAGCCTTGGTGCTCCTCAGAGCATCCCTAAGAGTCCTCCAGCAGTCCCAGGAGTTCAGGAAGGTCTAGAAGCAAAGCCAGAAACTGCTGTACAAACTACTGTGTCTGAATTTAACACCAAGAAGGTCAACTAGAAGCAGGTTGTAATTACCTGTTTGAGGCATTCATTTCCTCTCCTGCATATACCTGAGGTGTACCTGACTGAAAAACAGCAAGTGGAGAGGGAGATGAATTGTACTCATGCACTACCTATGAACCAAGGCTGTAGGCTGACTACCTCTTATATTTATAATATACAAAAGAATGGGACGTGGAGTAAAAGACTTCCTTTGAAATTTTGTCCTCAGTTTACTAGGTTTTTTTTAATCTTTCCTGCATGTCTCAAGTTGCTCAGAAACAGCCTACTCCGGATTTAAGAAAACTAGCAATGTACCTAATATTGTAGATGGCAGCAGACTCTGCCTACTGCTGACACTTTGTACTGTTTTGTCATCATAAGTACAATGGAAGAGCACTCTTGTTGTTAAAACTTTTCTTTCCATCTGCTCATTCTGACTTTAAGCAGAAGCCTGCTTAACACAAAAGGAAGGCATGCTATCTAGCAAGGAGAGGTTCATGAGGGTTCACTGTAAACAAACTGATGAGATGAATGTAAACAGGAGCAGTGTGTTCTACTACAGATGGCTACCCCTCCCTCTTGCCTTATAATTCCCATGTTCATAATGAAATATATTCATTCCTTAGAATCTTATAATGAAATGTGAGTTAGCGAGAAATGGGTTTTTTGAAAATAAGGTTGAATTCTTCATCTGCTGCCAGTGATAATGGATGGCTGAAGAATTAAAACCCTGACTTCATAGGTGACCTTGCTTTGGGAAAGAGGTTGGACTAGATTACCTCATTCCAATCTGAATTTTTCTGTGATTTTTATGAATTATCTTCTGTATTAGATGCTATAGCAATATTATCCAATATAGCAGTTTGGTATTTGACTGTGCCAGTATAGCTCTTAGCACTGCTATCAAAAAGTTTGTGTTGTTGCCTCATTTCTAACCCTTCTGTTACATTTCTTCCATAAATTGTTACCGGATGAATGAAGGAATTTGTGAGATACTCTATTTCTACCTAGATGCTAATGTTCGACTACTTTAAAGATGGTGAGGGAACTTGAGCACTTGCCTTGTGAAGAGGGAACTGGGCTTGTTCAACCTGGAGAAGAGATGGCTTTGGGGACAACTAACAGCAGCCTCTGGTGCCTACGAGGTGGTCATCAAGAAGACGGAGCGAAGCTCCAGGAGTCTGACCTCAGAGTTGACTCTGTTTTGAGCAGGAGGTTGGATTAGAGACCTCCTGAGGTCCCTTCCAAGCTGAATTATCCTGTGATTGTCACATAACGGGCTCTACCTGTGGTCAGAAGAAGAACATAATTCCTGTTATGAAATCTCCAAGTTTAGCAGCCTCCTTGGTAAGGATATATAAAAAAGGCTGAGGACTCAGGTTTCTTTTTCTTTTTTTTTCTTAAAAAACCCAAAAAACCAACAACCAAATCCCAAACTGGCAGTAATATGAATTTAATTAGGCTTAAATTCTTGAGTATCATGTTTCTTGCTCTCCTTGTTGTGAGAGGAGACTTGACCATTGTAATCTATGCAGTGATGTCATCTGAAGTTTGTGGAGAGAATCCAATGGAAGGAAGACTTGCAGTTGAGAAATTCAAAGGAAATAATGATTGTTATCACTTTTGGCCCCAGGCAGACTAGACGTCTCATGTTTGCGGTGCAGTCCCTCAGTTTAGTTCCTAACTGGGTATTCTAGTCTCTCCCTCTGTCATTTTTTATTTCATGTGTCAAGTGAAGGGAGGGGGGCAAATCTCTCACCCTCAAACTGATAATTATTTAAGGAGTAATTAATAGCATAGCTTTTAATTTCTGATCGTTCTTGCTTGCTTCTTGAACATGATTAAAACTTAAAGGTTTTCTCTGTACCTGTGATAGAAAGAGCTGCGTTACTTTTCTCCCCTCACCCACCTCCAAAGACGAAATTTCACAGAATTAGAAGAAATTAGCAAAAATGTGCATGATCCATGCACGATATGCATGATCTATCTATTCCTCTCTGCTTTCCTTACCTCCACTAGTCAACACCTATTCCCCTTGTTATAGCTCTGCAAAACATTGAAGATTCACATTGCTGCTGATGTTAACTTGCAGATATGCATAGTCAGTAGTCTGCTGAAAAGGTGATGGAATCACTTTGAATTGATATCATTGAACAGCTGATCTTTAGCTTACCTTCTTGAATTTCAATTTATTTCAAGGCTAAGTCATTCAGAGAAGCCAGAGCTGCTACTTCTCAGAGGAGAGTTAGCATCAAGGAACCAGTTCCATTCCCTGTCCTCTGCTATAATACATACATTAATTTTGTTGAAATGGTACCTAGCGTCTCTCACTGTGCAGAATCTGGGAGAAAATGTTGCTTTTGTGGCTAGGGGAAATAGCTTGTGCTCCAGACTGTATTTCCTTGCTCCATCCAAGCACAAATGGTGAGACGGCTAGCACAGCTGCAGTCCTATCTGTTCATATCACTGAAATGTTATCTCTGCCTTGTTGCTTTCATTTCTGGGTGAAGCCTGGGCTATTGATTTTGCTGTGTTGGAATTGCTTGCATGTATTTGGAGACACAACTAGGGCTTTATTATTGTGGTGCCCTCTCATCTTTGTTAATGATCCCTGTAGTGATAAAGAGAAAAAGGAAGAAAGTTTTCTCTCTTCTGAGAGTCTTCAAAGATGGGGACATCAGACTGGATATTAGCAACTATACCTCCTTTTGAATTAAAGGAATATTTATAGGCATGCAATGAGCAGGTTTTACAAATTACAAGCAGAGAAAAAAGCATTTTTACCTGCAGAAATACCTATTAGAGAGCACAGCGTTCCTTCCAGATGAATTCTAGGACATCTGTATGTTGTGTCTTTGTCTGAGAGGAGGCTCTCAGTCACCCTGAATTTCTCAAAGCCAAGCTGGTTACATTGTTCTTTCAGTCTTCAGTGGCTTTGACTTCCATTTACTAAAACCTTATACACAATAAAGGAATATTCTAAATCACTTTTATTCTTAAATCTAAAGTGAAGTGTTGCAAGCTAAAGATTTGTATTTGTTCTTTCACATTTATAATTAAAGAGGCCTCTTTCTATCTCTAGGAACTTACAAAAATTAAAACATACTTGATAAAAGGAAGAAAGGTTTTAAATGGATGAAATGCCTTAACATATTAATGTTCTGTCACTGTCATTCCAAAAAGTTGTTGCCTATTGTACTCACTCTGAAGAGCTTTGCGGATATTTTCTGTAACTCTTTTATTTAAGCCTGGATTGATTTTGAAATGTACCAAGAAGATGACGGAAGGGAGGCAAAGCAAGGATTAATGAAAACTCTATTGCGGTAGATGGCAGAAACTTTATGCAAACTCACTTCCTTTTTCTCCTTATGTGTGTAAATATATGTATATCTCACCCCTCTTTCCACCAGCTTGTCCAAAAATCCTTGCATCCTAACCTCCAACTTCTTAATCTTGGATTGCATCAATCTGTATTTCTTTCCTCTCTGCCACATCTTCTGGAACTTTTCAACACCAGCTCTGGTAGAGCCAGCTCTGTCCCTTGTCCTTGGTTCCTATTGCTTCAAAATGGCAATATACTTTTGATATGAAGGAGAAACTTTCGGGAGGAAGAAAGGTGTAGCATACTAAGAATAAAATTAGTATACTTACATGACTCTAGCTACATATGCAAGAACACCGGAGCTAGTAACTAAAAATCAAACTCTATGGAGGTTGAATGTATGTGGTTGCCAATCTATCACTGCATGTCCATGGCTGTATTACAGTACATGTTGAAGCCAGCACAAAGCTGCCCACGTACATTTAATTTTCTGATGTAAAGTATCCTATGAAACTGGAGACCTTGGCTTAACTTCTCCTTGCTGCCAAATTAATGGTAAAGAGTGTGATATTCCAGTATTCTGAGTATTCAGCTCTCCATGTATTCTGTCCTCTAAATGGGAATTTATCCTTACTGAAACTATAGTCCTAGACAATCTGACAGGAGGAAATCTTGGTCTGACTGACTTTACCATATCTTTTGGAAACGCTCGACATCTACTTGGTCTCCTAGCCCTGCTATACTTCACACTTCAGAAAATCCCCCTCTGAGACCGATTTGCCATACACACACAAGTGAATTCTGCACAAAGCACAAAAGTGCATTCCTAATTACATGGCATATATCTGGAAACCTTGCTTTACAGATTACAGCTAAGTCATAAACAGTTTTGGAGACGTGGTTGTGCTATGCCCTGCTTCTTTTGTGTGTGAGCCTGTAGCTACATGGGTGGATTGTAAGTCACTCTGGACTCATCCTTTTTGATAGAAAAGATTTGCAACCATTTTAGAATCTCTTCTTTGTTTTGAGAATTTCTGAACAGCATTTTAAAAAGTTGTTCTGACTTCAAGATATTTTTGAGCAGTTTTACATAGTGAAGCCCTGTTGTTGGCATAATAACTCGTAGAATTGCTGAGTGTCAATTAAAAGTAAACATTACAATTAAAGCTAATTAGGCAGAAATCAGCTAAAAGATCAAAACCAATACTTAGCTTACCAAAATAAACTATGGGATATTGCATCTGGGAAGACAGGCTAGATTGCTTTAGTTTTGAACAAGATACAGTTTCTACAAAATACTCCTCCTATAGTTTACAATTCTTATTTTTAATCTTTCCCCAGGAGGCCGGCTTGAAGTTTATTGTACTGTGTTTTCCAGTGCACACACAATTTCAGATCTATTTCATTTCTTTCTCTTATCCTGTTTTGTTTTAATATTTCCACAAAGATATATTCAGATTGGAAAACTTATTTTATTTTGACTTTTATTTTTCGTACTGCTACCTCAAATGGCTCTTCATATCCTTTCACTTCTTTCTTAATTTTATTTTCACCTGTTTAAGCTATTTCCCTGAGAAGTTTGAAGGATTAAGCTTTTGTTCAATAACAAAGAATTCAAGTCTCAAGTTCAGATTGCAACTAGTCAGATGTGTGTATGTCTAACAAGCTTATATCTATGCTTATATCCCCTGCCCTTTTTTATCTTTCAAGGGAGAATAGCTTGAGCTTGTATTTCTAAATGGTGACTGAGTTGAACATGTTTATTTTGTATCACGTTTACTGCAAATATTAACACTTTAAAATTCTGTGCAATTACTCAATTCAGTGCTTTAATTTTTACCAATATCTATAGTCTTTACATAAAAAAAAAACAAACCCAAACCCTTTAAATATCTTTTTCAGTTGAAATTGAGATATTTTGTAAATATATTTAGAAATATTTTCCATTGCAGTGGCAGATCATGCTACTCCTACCTGGACACAAATACAAGAATGGCAGCAATATCACTGAAATAACCCTGTACACAACCAACTGAATAAATGCTAAAGCAAATATATCCTGCCCGTGTTCTAAATGCATATTGTTTTTAAATGTTACTTATCTTAGTAACTCAGAGATAGAAGAAAATATTCCATACAAATTATTAGTCATTTTTTAAAAAGGCTTAAGATAACTATTGGCTATGGTTTGCTCTCAATAGCATGGATGTAAACTGATTATGGTAGAGCACATCAGAGTATTTCTATTATAATGGGAAGACATACCATTTATAAAACATTGAGTAGCATTATTTTTTTTTTATGTCCCTGTTGTGCAATTTCTTTCTGTAGGTCATGTGAGATTTTTGGTAAGCACCAACACCTACTGCTAATTTCCTAAGTGTGCTTAAGCCAATCAAAAGATAAGTTAATATCTAATTTTATAACTAATGCAGCAATATTTTTGCATTCACTTTCCTGTTAGTAAATATAATGCAGCTTTAATATACTCTAGTACAGTTCCTCTGATCTATCAAACATGGATGATGCATTTCTGACAATCCTCTTTGGACCCATGCTGTGATCGTAAGTGCTGGTAGGTTGTGGGACACTTTTGTGGCTGTACTCTGCAAAGCAGGACTGCTTTTTACAAATGCATTAAATATTAATACAGACAAATGTGAAGTTTTATAGTGCAGAAGCTTTATTTGCCTGGACATGTATTTATTTTTTATTAATAATTTTTACCATACCACACATTTCTCTTTAGAATTTGAACTCTGAAAATGATTCCTTGGACTTGGTAAATGCTGCTTCATTTAAGACCAAGGGAACAAATGAAAATTGCTCAGATTTACATTGCAGTGAAATCTCATAAGTAATGCATGAACTGTGTTTCGGAACTGACTTGTACAAGGCCTTAAGTACCTTGTAACACTCCTCACCTTTCATAAGGAAACTGCAAAGAAGAGGAATTATTCCCCCTTTCTTTTCCAGACCAGAGTATATCTGGAAGAATGGAGATGGAAACAATCATTGGTCAAAAAATGACCAAAATGCTTATTTTTAATTATCAGTGAATGTCCTGATTTAGTTGGTCATTATGTACTATGGCACATCATAGAAAAAAAAATTATATTCTTGATGCATGATGTATGAAAGTCACTGTGAGGACTTCTCAGGGTGAGTTTAGTATGAATGGGTAGTTCCACTATCAAGAAACCTGGTGATGGAAATAACCACACCTGTTCAGAGCCCTTACAAAAGCTCCTTTCTACAGCTCTTCAGGTATTTTTGTTTGCTATGTGAGGATTTGGGATTCTGATTCCAGTTTTTAAATCATTGTTTCATCTGATGTGAAAATGTTTTTTCCCATAAGCCTACAATAATCCACTGTCACTGTCCGTCTGTTCCTATCTGAATCTTATTCCTAAAGCATGACCTGCTTTTATAATAAATAAACCCTTCTCGTAATCTGCTATTACACATCCTTTAGCAAGTTAACATAATAGTATCACAGATGACCTTTATTATGCTATATAATCCCACTGAATAGGATCTTAAGTAACTTCAGTACTCTTCAAATATAACTCCTCTCTTGTGTAACACGTACTAGGTGGCCAGTATAAGTTCTCAAGTGCATAAATCTACTGCAAGGTTATAAAAACTCAGAAGAAATGCCAAATCACAATCAATTAACAATGTGTGCCCAAAGACACAGTATGAAGAGGAGAGAGCTGCTTAAGCAGCTACTGTTGACATTAGAAATTCAAGGATTAAAATATCTGCATTGAAATGCTAACAAGTATGATGATTTAGACAGTGTGCCCTGTTTCTAATTATTATGCATAGCTTGCATATAACATAAGTAGTTGTAACCTTTGTGTGAAGAGCAAAGTCGGGAAATGTTAATCCATGGGGAAACTATCACTTCTCTCCAACTTCCATACAGAAACCCTAGCTCAAATGATTGCTCTTATTCTCCAGTCCAGGGGAAAAAACATCCTCTTTGCAGTTAAATGTCCCCTTTTATGCTGCACGTGCATTAGTCAAATTGATTTCCATGAGAGTTCTCCAGGCTGACTTGTATAACACTATCATTCAGTGTATCTGCAAGGGAGCTGTAAGAGGGGAAAATGAGAAATGTTAGAAAAAAGACCCTCTGAAAACCTGGAAGTAGCAATTCTACCAGAGCTGGCAAGAATTGAGACTGGAGAGCCAATATACAGCTTGTCTGGAAAGTAGGTGTCTTGTGGAAAGCCCAGGTTTTGTATTTATACTTCACTTGGAGCCTTGTTTTTTATTTCTCCTACAGACAGGCTAGTCAGCTGGCTGAAGCTAGTTAATAGGCTCAGAGCCACTTGGTGGGCAGGAAAGGACTGCTGGAAAACAGTATGGTATCTGCATCACCAAATGTTTTGGAAGGCCACTTTTGGCAAAGATCTGTCTAAAATGCTTACGCACAGGTCTTGCCTTCTCAAGGTCTATTCTGGCTACCTTTTGAATGACTTTATGGCAATCATCCCTTGACACTTCTGTGACACGAATCAAATGCAGTGGTTTCATCTGAAGAAAAATAAATACTGTCATATTGTTGGATTGCTAGGACTAGAAACCATTAGGGAGAGAAATACCATGTGACAAATCACAAAATGCAGGCAAATTCTTTCAGAGAGTAGACATCGCTATTTGATAGTCTGACAATGATCCTCAAAGCTGTTGTGCTTTCCTTGCTCCCAGCTTCATGGTTACCCCACTAAGTGGATATCTGTAGTCACCTTCAAGTAGGTGACTGCTTCATGCCCTGATTCTCATATTTCAGCTCAAGAACTTATGTTTTGGCTTTTTTTGGTTTCTTTGTTTGTGGAGTTTTTTGCATTTTCCCCCCTTTTCCCTCTTTCTTTCTTTTTTTTTTTTTTAATGCATATAAATATATACCGTTGCCATAACAAGTATTTTGCAGTTGAAAAATTACTTCTCACTTGGAACTGTCTTAAAGACTCCTGTTTAAGTATTGCACTATTTTGGCCTCTCAGCCATCCTTCAACAACAAAAAAAGAATGTTAAAGAATGAAATAGTTACATTTGGAAATCTTTTCTGCTCTTTAGTATTATCTTGTCTTCTGTGCATCTCTCATGTATTTTAAACATACACTTCTTAGTGCACAGTCTATCTCCAGTTGTACAATGCAGAGGCCTCATCTTAGATTAACTGCTAACGAATGGTGTCCTCACATTTCAAGTCTGTAATGTTCCCCAAACAACAAGATTTTGATTACAGAACCATTTCCAGTGTTTATGTTTCAAATTCTGCTCCAAATTTCATTGTACACCCAGTTGTAATACAAATACTTTTAGCTGACTGGAAAGTACTAAGATTCCTCTTAACTTTATAGGCAAAAAATAAAGCTTCACAGAGGTAATTTGATTTTCTGGAAACAAAGTTTGAAATAGTTCTGAAATCTTTGTTTCAAATTTGCATATGTTCACTCACCCCCAATTTCCCAGTTTTGGGCTGCACTACAGAAGTCATGGTTATTCTTCTGAGGAAAAATATATATTGAGTTTGGGCTCAGATAATTCCCACAGTCTTACAGAAGAAAGAATAGTTAATATTTCCTTAGAACAGCTTCCGGCAATAACCTACATCTTAGCAATAAACCTCATTTATATTCAAGAAGGTAAAATGTATACAGCAGCAATAACAAAGAAAAATCAATGGAAATGAAAGTATAAAAGCTTCACAGTACAGGTATAGACATAGAAAGAACTGCGTCTATCTTAGTCATATTAGGTATGATCTGAACAAACAAAAGACCTCTTGAGAACTAATCTCAAAATCTATAGGCACTAGAATAAGGAGGAAAAGTCTTTCATCCCTACACAGCTACTTGGGGTTTGAGCTGGACATGATGGCTACCAGGGTGAGCTAAATCTGTAGTATGGAAGTGCTGAGCTCTGGGGAGAAAGAAGTATGTTTGAGGTAAAGAAACTCTTTTATGGCTCAGCTTACACTACAGTGTATTCTGTATTTTAAAAGCATATCAATAACCCAGAGACTGAATCTGTAGCTGAACCAGCAAAATCAATGCTGTGTCCTCAAACAGAACAAGATGAAAATTAGGTTTTTACAAGGCAAAAAAATAAACACACATTAAATAAATTCAAGATCCTGGCATTTTTCATTGGGTTTTATTCCTAGCAGTTACTTTGACTCTTCATAAACTGTTTTTGAAATTGTATTTTAATTGTTTGTCATATTTTCCAGTTGATGTCTTCAGATCAGGCTGTGGTTATGGATTATTTTTTTTATTAAAACCATTTGTTGTGGTTTAGCACCACGTGGCTGCTCACTCACACCCTGCACCTAGTGTGACCGGAAGGAGAATAGGGAGAAGATGCAAAACCCTGTGGGTTGAGATAAGGAGAATTTAGTAGAACAATGCCAGAGGAGAAAAAACAACAGTAATAACAGTAATAGTAATGAAACTATATATAAAGTGAGTAATATAAACCACACTGACTGCCTACAGCTGCACCAACATAATGCAGACATGATGTCAGTATGTTATCAAATACCCTATTGTCTGGTTCAGCTGTCTATTCTGGCTGTGTCCCCCTTCCAACTTTTGGTGAAAATTAACCCTATCCTAGCCAAACCCAGGACACCATTTTATTAGCGGCTTTTTTTTTTTTTTCTTCATTAAATTGAACACCAAACAGTATGTTTAACATCTTCATATATATATATTCTCAGTCTTAAAACATGTAGATAACTGTTTCCCTTTAAAAAAAAAAAAAAAAAAGGTTGCTCCTGGGGTGGACTTGATACGTGAAATTTCTGCTTGTAGTAAATTTTTACAGTTGAGTTATAAACCTCTGGGAAATGGTGGGGTGGATTATCACAGAAATGCTAATACAACCCTAACTCCAGCAGTGATGTTGTAATATATACATCATTAAGTTTCCATTCTCATGGAACGCTTGGTGTACAGAATATTTACATTTATAGTACTATAGTGTATTTTACAGTATCCCTCCAGGTAACAGCAAAATGATAGTTTCATGAGGAAAATTATGTGACATTATTTTAATATACCCATGCTGATTTAAGCTCAGAGAAGCTCAGGAGCAGGATTGTCATAATGCTTTCCTATATTAGCCTAGAAAGCATTCAGCTCCTTTTAACTGTTAGTTTAGCAGTTGCTCAGAGAATGGCAAGAATTTGGAGAACTTTTTATCCCCCTAGCTTCTAAAGTAACTATATTATTCTGGATAGGTTTTTGGTTGTGTGTTTTTTTTTTTAATTTTTGTTTGTTTGTTTGGGTTTTTTGTTTGTTTGTTTGGTTTTTTTCCACTGTGTTTTTGCCTCTTATATATGTATTTACTGATTTACTTATGTAAGCTACATGTCATTTACCCTCAAATGCCAGTGGATAATTGCTTTGTGTTCTAACCATAGACAAAAAAATTGTAAAGGGGAAATTATTACACTGTTTAGAAGGAGATAATTAGGGCTACACCATTGTCTTGGTCTTATTTTAAGAATGGCAATGAACAGAAAAAAAAAAAAAAAAAGGAAAAACCTTTGAAAAACAGATTGTGATCTTTTGTCACTCAGGATGGGCCTTAAGGAGGAAAGAGACATTGATGAGGGCAAAGAAAGACTCAGACTCACCAAAGTCAGTAAGAGGCAATGAAAGTTAGTGCAAAGCCACTTGCAGCATTTGAGCCTGGCAACCTATTCTTTAGCAATTAATGTTCATCCTGACCAGCACAGCCATGTTACTTCTGTTTTGTTTTATTCCCAGAAGATGAGGACACATTTATGTTTTTGAAAATACAAGGGGATTTGCCCGAACAGAGTAAGATGCAAATTTTTTGTAAGTGACTAGATGTCTCAGATATTTTGAATATAGTGATTAATTTTGGGTTAATTTAATTAATTTTGATTTTCAAAGGTGAAAAGTACTGAACCTGCAAGACCGTGCAAGAGGATGTATATGCATGTGCTGTTTACATGATGCAGGTTAACTAAACAGACAGGAGTTATTTGTAACAAATTCTCATGTTATTAAATAAATGATATGTAGCTGTAGCTTAGGTATGAATATTCTGAAATAATGTATTTCCACTGAGGTGTAATGGCCCAAGTGAGGGTCTCACGTCTACTAAAAAGTAGTATATTTTGTCCTCAGAATGCACGTAGAAAGGCAACTATAGATTGCCTCTAATGATGAAGAAAGGGGTGTGGCGAATCTTTTGCTCTGCAAATGCATTTGGGTTAAAATTTTTCCCAGAATATATCTGAAAAGCGATTCTGTAGCATTCCACTGCAACAGTAATTTACTGGAGTTATGACTGTATCCCTGCAGAGCTTTGTTTGATCCAAAACACACAGCAGCTACCAAGTACTCTTCTGTAGAGTGTAAGCAGCTATAAGAGAATGACATTTGAGTTAATTAATCTGTGGAAATAATGTTAGAGAGGAAGAGACTAACGTTGAGGACTTGACAGATTCTACTTACTTTCTGAAAATACTTCTGTGACAAAAGATTCCAGCAACAGGCATCAGTACCAGCAAATCACCTTGCTAATCTGTTTTGTTCTATTTCTCTGCATTCAAAGAGCAATCAGATACTTTCTGTTGGAATGACTCTCATTTTAAATTAAGGACAACAAAATAAGAACAACAATAAAGCTCCCTCAGAGAGAAAGAGTGTATTTTTTTTTTTTCTTCACAGCTTTCACTGAAATGAAATTAGAATAGCAGCTGATCTCTGCAGACTACGTTTTGTTAGAAGCTTAGCTCATGGCAACAGCCACAGCATATATAGGTATCTAATTGCAGTTATGTTTACAGTTGTGTGTAGATGTGTTTCACTTTATTGAGATTTTCTCTAAGTATTGTCATCCTCTTGAGATATTGAACATTGAGATTGTTTCCTTAACTTTGCCCTGTCCTGTTGAGGGCACTATTCTTCACAGAGAGGATGTAGGACTACCTGTGTGAGGAGCAAAGGTCCTTTAGAAGAAGAAGTCCTTTAGGAGATGTAGGCTGTTACTGCTATAGGAGGTGGAGCTACTCCTGAGTGCATGGGAAGTGTGTTTGGTAGGGCTGGGAGGTTATAGTCACTAGAATAATCTCAAAGCTCAGATCTTGCTCTTATATGTGCAGATTGTCAGCTAGCTGTCAAAAATGACTGAATTATCAAAACAAAATAGCTGAATTGAGAAGTTATTCTAATCTCATTGCTCTGCCACTTATCATGACTAAGCGTTGTCATTTAGATAAATAAAATAAAATCATATGTCTTTCCACAGATACACACATTTAAGTTGCATGTTCCTCTGTGACTAGTACGTTACACCATCCATTTCATGGAGTCTGTAACTCAGCCAGAAGCACTATGCTGGTAAACACTTCTCGTTTTAACAGTTTTTGAAAAATGTTTGATTTCTGTAAACTCAAGGGCAGATAAAGATCAGATCCTTAATGGGGAGAAAAGTGTTAAAATTCAGAAATATGTGGAACTTCAAGAAATTATCTATGATGGAAGAACTTGCTGAACAAACTGAGAAAGTGGGTGTGAGGGTACCTGTAAACATAGCCATTGCTATGTATTTTAACCTATTTTTATGCTGCTGAATGCGTACATGTGCAATGTGCCCTGGGAACACATAGAGGCGGTCTTTTGATCTTATGTTGGAAGAAAGGAAGAACTGATCTTGTGCAGGGAGGAAGTGTGACACACTCCACCAGGCTCCCCTGTTTAGTCAATGAAGATGCCTAGATGCGGATTTTTTGGAAGCATCTGCTCCTGATCCACTATAAAATCAGTTATTTGAAAGAGCAAGCCAAAGGCCTCCGGAGCAAGAGCAGTCTACAGTCAGACAATATCAGGCATTAGATGGTTAAGAGCTAATGAGAGAATCCAGATTTTGAGTGTTGACCTTATGATCTCCACAAATGGGACCTGTGAGAACATTATTTGTCCTATTTTCAGAAGAAGGCTTGTCAGCATTAAGGGGTAATTCTTAATGGCAGTATTACATATTCAGGATCAATGAGCCTTGACTGGATTTTTTTCTCTCTCCATGTAATTAAAAGTTCAGTACTTATCATTGTAGGTTGATTTTAAACTACGCATCTTTGCACTCCCATAGGATAGACAGGGCTTTCTGCAGGAGAGTTAAAAGGATGCACTGGATCTATGATGGGCTATCAGGTCGCTGGGGCATTGCAAGTGGAGGTAGTTAATTATTTTTGAAGTTGTAACTGGCCAGGGATGCACCCCTGGTGCTTTCTTACAGCGATACTTACAGAATGCCCTTTTATAAGGGCGCATCTGAATTAACTGGGCCGTTTGGAAGTTGCTACCTTGCTAGTTGTATGAGTTCACATCTAAGAAGTTGTTTCCTTTTTTTTTTTTCCTTGTAAATGACAGAAAACTAATCAAATAGAAACTTTATATCTGAGACATAATCTGCTTCCTCTCTTCGCTGCTTTTGAGGCACTCACTGACGTTTTTGTCTTTTCTGGTAGTGCCTCCAGCAACAGAGTCTGTGTTTTTCCTTGCTTGTCTTACTATCCACCAGCCGTTACCAAATGAAATAGTGAAACATGAGGTTTTGAGAAAAGATTTTAATTGCTAACATGGAATCTCTTTTCAGGCCTCTTTGTTCATTCTTTTGCTAGAGAAATTTCTCAAGGGGAGAAAGAATATTTGGTCTCAGCTTACAGTGCCCAGCACATGAAAGATGAGACAGTAACTTAATTCTTCACATGAAGTCTATTAACAGCAGTGATATTTTCAAAGTCATTAAGTTGTATTATGTTAAAGCCAATTAGCATTCCTATTTGTGGTAGCTGCTTACTCTGGTGGGTTGTTTTGTTTGGTTGGTTTTG
>VZZY01004276.1:0-78322 GCA_013400335.1 Eurystomus gularis
TGTTTGTGAGCAACAAGTCGAGCTGGATCTGCCAGCTAGCTCCCAGAATACATGCATCCCTGTATACATGCTAACAAGACCCATTCTTCCCTTCAACCCCATGCCAGCCAAAAGCCTTGTGACTGTTTACATTATCTCTGATCTAATGCTTTGCCTTCCCTCTGGCAAATGTTCTTCCTTCCATCTGTAGAGTTCTTCCCTTCCAGAGACAGGATGAGAATCATTCCCACTAACTCTTCTTAACAGACATGAGTGTCTCATCAGAAAAATCATAAAGTCCACGAACACCTCCACCCAGAAATGAACTTCCAGTGCATGCTGATATAATGATTAGGTTGGTATCAACAGTCAACCCTCAAGACACTGCTAAAAGCAGTAGGAGGCTACAGAGGGTGAGCAAACCTTCTCTCATGTAGATCTGCTTTGCCATCAGCAGTGGAGAGGCGTTCTGACTCAGGGCTGTTCACACGGCGGTATCTTAGGGAGCGCACTTGTGCAGTAGGGGACTCCGGAGGCACTCGGACAGGGGAACTGGGGCAGACACCATTTCTCTGCTCCTCTTCCACCATGCACTGAGTCTGTACGGGGTAAACACAGAGAATCTCAAAGTCTGACCAAAGACATTGATTTCCCACCCTTCTCTGTTACTGTGTGCTTGTGCTTTTTTTTGCAGTTCCAGCTGCATTTACACAATCTACACAAGCAATGTTTGAAGGAATGCAAAGGCCCACATGCCTTGGCAATTATCTAGTATTAAAACAAGGCATGGATTTCAAATCAATTCAAATATTTAAACTTCTTTACAAGGTGACCTTTGCATTTCAATTACCCTGAACAGTTGATCCAAAGGAGTTATCATGGGCTAACCTACTGCATACACAAACCCTAACTGCTTATCCAAGATGTTCAAGAGTCCTTGTTTGTCAATATTCATCCATGCAGGGTCCATGCATTATATTGCAATGTACACACTTTTACTTCTGAGGAACTTAATATGACTAGGCCATCTCCTAATTCCCAGGGTGGTTTGGAATTTTTTGTAGTGCGCTGTTTTGCTGCTTTTTTTTTTTTTTTAAATCTTGGTCCTCTAAACAAAGTTCACAAGGACATATATTCAACCACAACATCTGTAACAGCTTTCCACAGACCCAAGGTCACGCAGGGACCTGAACGTGCTCATGGACACTTGTCAGCACTGAGTGTTCATATCTACCAGTATATACTTTCTGTGTTCATATGGCCTTTTTTCTTTAATTTAGCAGCAGATAAAAGGAGCAAAACTAGGTGACTGAAATACAGCTGCCTTCTGCCTACCACTGAGCTGCTTCCTCTTGGAAGAGAAGACCTGCTTAGCCAAAAGCATAGAGACAGAATGGTTCAAGGGCTACAGCTGAAGTCTGGGATTTACATTCAACCCTGTGGTGCTGCCAGCTGTGCAACATCAGCTGCTACATGAAGGGATGTGCGTTGAGATGCCAATGCAAGTTCTAGTATGGAGACTGTTTACCTTTCTCTGCAACCTGCCCTACATTAACTTGTCCTCCCTTAATGCCAGAGGCTCTGAACATAAGCAGTAACATGCTGCTGATCAAGACAGTTGCCTTTGTGCGTGTACTGTGTATATGGCAAGTCCATCAGTGTCCATAAATTAGCAGATCTAAACCATCCAGGCTGTGTTTGGAATGCATATCTAAGGAGCCTTTGCATCTAGGGAGAGTGGAGGATAATGTTCAGGCATTACAGAAAAAGCAGAATAGATTATAATGATTTAATCTGTAATCCATTGAGGCCAGGAGAAGGTTAGTGACAAAGAAAAGTCAAATGTGCTTGTGAAAGGAGCAAAGTGTAACTGTAGCGTAACAGGCAACTTGGTAAGATCCAAAAGTGGAGATTTGAGGGATGGCGTGGGAGAGAAGGAAGAGGCTTCTGAAAAAAACACAGAATGAGAACTTTGATTCAGTGGAGTAAGGAAAACCAGAAGGGGGATTTAGAAAGGTTAGTGACAGTAATCATGTTCCTAGTACAGAAATGGGAGAAGTGGGACAGAAAGAGATCTCCATTGTATTAACAGAGAAATAAGGATGACCTTAGAGAGGTACTGAGGAGAAAAGCACGGCAAAATCTACTCATTGCCTAAATACAAAGAGCAAGACAGAGAAAGCCAGAGTTACTTCTAGTGCTACAAGAACTGGAAGTTGAAGGATGGTGAAGCTGTGAATAGCAGAAGGGTGTTTTACACACCATATGCCTTTGCATTTCTGAAAGACACAAGGGATGTCCAAGATTACAAGCAGAGGTGGAGCTGTGCCCTTACATATCAAACATACAGCCTCCTTTTTTTCCTCCATGTGGTGACTGTGACTTAAATAAAAATTTATTCTCTCTCAGAGAATAGCTAGACTAAAGATAAGCCTAGCAGAGTAAAATGACAAGCAAGAGTCAGATTAAAAATAACAACCCGCACAAAAGGAAAGGACAGACCTCTTTTGCTTTGGAGAGCATGATGTCCAGGCCTCTATTTCTGTAGCTGTGTAGCTACAGAGCTGAAGTGCTGAAGTGCTCATTGCCATGCTGATTAAATCCCTAAGCTTCTTTGCCAGTAAACTGACAAGAAGTAGCACATTGCTCAGCAAGAGAGTCAGCTGGTCATGCTGTGATTCTTGTAGAAACCTCTCCTGCCTCTACCTGCTGTTATGACAGGACTTGTGAATGATAGCACTGGGTGTCTAAGACATGATGTACAACTAGCATGCAGAAATGACATTTAGGACTCCCTTGTGCACATCTCAGTCTGTCTGAAGAGCATCAAGGCACCTGATGGTTCAAAGGAACAGAAAAACCCATAGGAATTAAAAGGATTTTTCTTTTTGTGTATGTTGTGGAAACAGAAGACTCCCACTCTACCAGACTTTTCTTATTTCATGTGTCTTCAGATGAGAACTTCTGAGAATGCAACACAGTTTACCAGTGAGAGACGAAGAAGGGATTTGAACTTGGTTTATAATTAGCATTGGGGAACCCCACTGGTAGTGTTCCACACAGGTAACATGTTGATCCAAATTATTTGCGTTGGAGAATTTTAAGCAAGTTAGATGAGATTATTTCTTGTCCATGAATAGTGTTTTCTAATAAGACTAAGGACAGGAGAGATAAGTACAGGACTGAAAGAAGGAGACTACCTTTGTGCCAGTAGAGACTGAAATGAATTCTGGTCAGACCTAGAAGATTGCTAGGTTTAACACACTAGTCCACAAATGTCCATTAAAGACAGGTTTGTGAAGTGAATCTGATATGCCCTGGTAATATTTTAAGTCTGTCTGATGAAGGTTTCTCTGGTAACAGATTCTGTATGTATCTGATGTTACGCCCTGTAACATTCTGATGTTTAAGATAAGAATTGAGATCAACACAATAAATACTAATTTACTTACAATATATAAGTTGATCCAATAAACAAACTGGTAGATTCTCACACTTAACATTTACTACGGAATCATTGTTCAATGGTGATGCCTCCAAGAAATTAGGTAACGTTTACAAGAAAGGACTGAGAAACAGTTTAGGGATTATGAGGAAAATCAATTGAAGAATACAATTTATGTAAGCTAAAAAGTCTGATATGATCTTGGAATGCAGAAATATGAGAATATTAAGTGATAGTTTCTCTCACTCTTCACTGGGGTGAAACCATCATTAGATGCTTTTAATAGATTGTGCTCCCCTTAGAAAGGAAAGTTTAAAAATTGGAAGAAAATATTAGTAATGATTCAAGATGTAGAAAAAATAGCTTATGAAAATATCTCTGATTAAATCTATTTACCTAAGATGTTACAGGACATGATAAAATTTTGGTTTATATTTTCCAATCTTAGGATATTTCTGATATCGTAGCAGCTATTCAAAGTCTAGAATTCCATTGCTTGAAGTATCAAGATGCTAGATAATGATATAATGATTATACAAAAAGATTCACTTTAGCATTATTGGCCCCCAAAATGTCATTTGCATAAAGATCCAAATTAATCCCAATGGCTTTTACTCTGTGAAAAAACTGTTTGTAATTTCCCATTTCCACAGGGAAATTCCACAGTGCTTTTTGGGCCACACTATGCAGAATGCTAAATCGGCGGACCTAGGCAGCTTCAAGCAGTCTGTGAATCCACTGCCTAAATCCAACAGTCCAGAGATAAATAAACATTCCTTACTTTGCTGATGCTGATCCTGAGTTTGTTGCGATTCACATCTGTCTCTTCCCAAACTTCACCCTCGTTGAAAGCGGTGTTTGGAGCCTGACCAAGGCCTTCCGCTGGCCGGCCTGACAGGATGGGAGGAGCATTCTCTTGATCACTCAGATGTTCACCCTGTAGGACATCCTCAGTGTTCTCACGAAGCAAGTCCCCAGGTACTGGGGTGACATTAACCACCCTACGGAAGAGACACAAAGAAAGGTAAAATTATTAGGACTTAAAGAAGGAGGCCTATCACACTGCCCCACAGAAATTCCTTAGCACCTTTTACGGCATTACCAGGTTGAAAAGGCAAGCAGTCCAGCATTATCAGAGATATGACAACCTGAAACAGAACAGGCAGATTCCACCTAACAAATAGTCACAAAGACAGTGGGATGGATCATCCTGGGACCCTTGATGTGCAGGCTGCAAAATTCTTCAGAAGTGCCCACTACACAAGCTTAGAAGAAAGCTCCCCTCTTTGCGTAAGTAAGTAAGGCTTAATAGGCCTTATAGCTTTTATCTTCTATAAGATTACTATAATATTATTATTATCTCTTAATGTCAGCCTCCTCAAAAGCACCAAGACAGATCAGTGAATTAAGCTTTATCAACTTTTGTTTGGTCTCATTTCCATCTCTGAGCACCAAGCTCATATGCACCAGCACACGAAACACCCTGTAAAGGTTAAGAGCACATGCGCTCTGCTGTGTTCAGCTCACCATCAGTCACAAATCCATCCCACAGCAAGCCAACTGCTTCACAGCAGGCGCTCTCACAGAAGCTCCAGCCATGTATGCCATATAATATGCAAAATATTTAAGCATATGGGCTCCATCAATCCTGGCCCCAGGTCTCTAGACATCCGTTAATGTGACTGCAATACACACACTCATCCCCAGTAGAAAATGTGTTTCCAGGAGAGCAAGGTTCTGAAACTGGGTTCCACTACCTTAGATACATGTTAATATATATTAAGTCAAATCAAGTAGTGGCTGCCATGCAGCTCCAACTTCCCAGGATCATAACAGCCTTGAAATCTTTCAAAAATGAACTTGTTACTGAGCTTGTTATTGAGGATGTCCATAGTCAGACTGGCACAAGTGCAATACTCACCCAAACATGGCTGCTGTTTGCCTGGTGTTTTGCTGTGGTGGAGTAGAGGTGCTCGTGGACAACAAGATATCTGTACCAGCCTTCTCCCAGTCAAAGGCTTCATTTTCAGTGATCCCTCTTTCTTTCATGCTGTTCTCGAAAACGGACATGATTAGCTGGAATAAATTTACAAAAAACAATTTAAGTAGCTAAGTGTGGCTCTCAGAAAATCTGAAGTATGAGCATAAGAACCAAGTGCATCTTATAATCTCCATCTTGCCAACAAAAGGTACTAGAAAATGAAAGCATACATCAGAAAATTGTACCAGTTGTTTCTGAGGCTGCTTTTGGCTTGGTAACTGAAATGTCTTTAAATCTACAAAAGAAGTGCATGCAACATTTCAACATTCGGACGTTGATTTCATTAGATCTTGCAGCTGGCTGTTTACTCTAAAGCCTTAACTGCAGCTCAGCTTTTCTGTGGATTAGATATATGCAGAATAGTACATTTGATATGCAGAGTTCAAGGGCTGCCAGAAGATGCAAACACAATAGGAAAACGCAGTTCTAGGATGCAGACTCATTGCAGTGTCTGGCTCAAATACAGCTTGGTCAGGAGCCCTATGACAAGCTTATGCACAATGTGGCCTGCCACATTCGGCTGTGCAAGAAAATAAAACTGTAAAAGGGATGATACTATTTTTTTTATAAGACGACAGGTACAAATGCTCATGTTGACACAGTTTATGCTTGTTGCTTTCTAAGAACAAGCATTCTTTAGGAGAGAATAAAACTACTGGCAACAGTGCTCTGTGCATCAGTGTGTTTCCTCAGGGAAATCTGATGTTCTGCAGTCAAAAGGAAATTGGATGCTACAGGTGAACAAAGCCATATGTGAGGTCCTGCATGTCTAATAAAATTATTCAGCTACATAATGCAGAACGGAGAGGATTCAACCTAAAGTCTATATGGAGAGAGACTATGGTAATACAAATACATTTGGTTTATGGCATAGAATTAGCACTAAATTACCATGAACAAACCCTCTCTTTGTCTGCATTTATATTCCAGTTCTGCTTTTTATATGATCAGAAGACCAGGAGAGCCTGCCATTTCCTACTACCTTCCACCAAACTGCAGTAAAGTGCCTATTTGCAGCTTTCAGCTGAGTCATCTTTTTCCTCCTTTTTGTGACTGCCATGTTTAGCCCCTCTCCAGGGCTAAACTATAGCAGTTGCTCTATCACCCAATGACCCCTCCCCAGCAGAGAAGGGGGATCAGGAAAAGGAGAGGAGACCCTTGGGTTGAAATGAAAACAGATTTAATGAAACAGCAAAACTATTACAAATGCAAATATAAAGTGACCACTATAGCTATGTCTGTATACACCACTCCATTAAGAAATTTTTAGTTTGTGTACATTGGACCTAAGGGTAGATAGAAGCTGACTTGCCATATTTTCTTGGCAGTAACAGACCTAGCCTTTTGCTGCTGGACAGAACATAAAGACAAGGAAAGTGATTACAAAGCATGTGCATACATGAACAGTATCACAGTTTTTTTCAGACACTTGATGAGTAACAATTTGATGGGGTTTGAGGCTAGATGGAGAAGGCTAAGCTCAGGTGATGAGGGAACACAGGAAAAGGTAGTAGATGACCAAGTAACATCTTCTCATAAGACTTCCTTGATGCAAGAAGATATTCCAATTTCTCTCTACTGGTTAAGAATACGTCTGTGATCCATGCACCAGGTAAAAAAAGTTATGTACACCTAATTGCAACCTAAAAATTAGGCTCAAATCATGAAGCTACCAGACAGGACTAATGTCCAGTACATCCAACAGGTCTACACCACATGCAGACAGGACCCTACGAAAGCAACCCTTTATCGTGGTGCCTGTAGTTGGCCTTACTCGGAAAAGTGCTTCCAAGTCATACAGAAGTTGTGGTGGAAGACCAACAGCTAAGATAGGTCTCACTGGGAATTCCTCATATACAAAGGCAAGGTTGGCCATTCTGGAATCCTGGGACCACAAGGCAGCATATTTCATTCAGACTAGCTGCACTGTACAGCAATCACTCTACCTCTCCAGGGTCCAGAAAGAGAAGGGAGGCAACAGCTAGAGATGCAGATTAGACCCTTTTCCCTGCCTATAGGGTAAGCAGAGATTGATAGCACCCCATTAAGAAGAAATACAGAATTTTCCCTTGGAAGGTTATCAGCGTCACAGGAGAGTGTTATTGAAACAGGGGCAGAGCATGGACTGGATCAACTTTGCCTCTTAAGGCCTTAGACTCCTGAGTTTCCTATTGGGCCAGATTTAACAACGGAAAGGGATAAGCAGTAAAGAAAATACATTGGATAAAGCAAACTGCAGCAGAGCAATGGGAACTAGGGAACCCTTGCGGTACCTTTCCCTCCCACTGCACTGGACAAGGACTCAGTAGATGTAGGCTGGGGAGGGCATGGCTTGCCAGGTCATGTGCTAGGTCTAGACCGTATCACTTCAGAGCACATCAACTTCCACAAGACAATGTGCAATTCCAACTCTTCTGAGTATCAAAACCACTAGTGGAATAAAGAAGAGGCCCAACATGTTTCTCTATTAAAGATGTTAATGTCCACGAGGACCTAAAGCTTAACTGCACATTCTATAGTAGTGTACCATGTTTTGGGCTGATGCCTCATAGAATGAGAGAGAAGCCACCAACTGTGCAGAAATTACCTATTAAACTATCATGATACATCCTGTTAAATGCCTTCTCCTGGCCAAGGTTCAGGAAATTAATCACAGTCAATACTGAAGTAGCAGGTGAAAAAGGTCCCCAAACTGCTGTGAACTGTCTAGATGTTCCAGCCTTGAATTCTTCAGGGCTTATCTAGGAAGATGGAATCTTTCAGCACAAACTTCAGGTGTGGCAAGTTGCTCTTGCTCAAATTTCTAATCTGCATGGTAATCCCCAACACAGGACTGAAGAGTAAATATTAGGCACACCTCTTAAGTGGCAGGGGTCTCCTTTTGACAAGGCAATGCTCCTCATGTGTTTTTAAGCCCTAGAGGGATATCTGGGGAGAAAATACTAAGCCTGTGATGGAAGACTTCCAATAACTGAGCCAGAGAGCTCAAACTGGCACTGGTTGTTCACAGGGAGTCTTTCCCAGCTGTTCTGACAATATCTGGTATTGATTGGATCTGAAAGGAAGAGGTCCATGTATGAAGCTCTTATCTTCCCACATCTGCTCTGGATGTGCACAAGACAGCCATTCTCTTATACAATCATAGGTGATGTGATCACTCTTTCTTGGGTGAAATGTAATTCATAGTCCACCAGCCGAGGGAATCTGATGAGCTCCCAGGCAAAGGTACCCCAATTTCTAGAAGCTTCCAGGACCAAAGTTTACCATTCCTTTTCTGATACTCACTGCAAAAAGATGGATCTTTGGGAAGAGAAGCCAACCACCTCCCCAGCCATGTCTGAAACTATGCCTCTACCCATCAGACCCAGCATGTAACTGCAGTAGAAAAGATTTCGTGCACCTTTCTCACATCCTATCTTCACTATGCCAGGGAAAAGGCATGTCTCTCTTGCTGTCAAATGAGTCAGAAAGCTAAAAAATTTTGCTCTAATGCCCATATCCTCTTGCTGTGAAACTGCTAAAAGCTTGATCCTGAACATGAACAAATATTGACAATTATCCATTAAAGGGACGGGCCTTGATGTCAGAGGCCATGAACCCAAGCAGCCCAGCAAAAACACAAGGTGTAAGATTCATCATGTAACAGCTTAATTTTATTTTATTCTATCATCATTTTCTTCATATATGCCTAGACAAAGCTTGTGTCCTCTATCCATCACGGAGCAGTGGTCTCCAGTCAATCTTAAGTCTTCAGTTACAGCCTGGTATCCCTCTTCTGACATGATCTCAGGGGGCCAGAACTTGTGACAAAATTGCCACTCAGCATGAACTGTGCTTAGGAGGATCTAAAATGGCAAGGGAAGGCAGATGACTACTGACAAACTTTTTGATGACTTGGCCTCGCAGCACAGATGCCAATAGTTAAGAACTAGATACTTCCCATGGATCTAGAGCCACAAGTCTGTGACCAGGTATGATCTCAGCAACCTTCACCATCGTGGGGAGTAGGTCCAGGAAGATCAGGTTCACCATCCCATCAGCTTCCGGGCCCAGCTAAGATCACTGGCTAAGTAAGAGTGAATCTGCTGCAGATACATGATGGAGTAGTCTCCTTTTCTCCCCAGAGGAGGTGACTTAGATGCTGCAGAGTGCCAGCTGTAGTCCTGAGTGTTAGCAATGTTATTTTCCTGTGTTAAAGAGGATTATTATCTTCCCAGTCAGCGCTAGGGGCGGAAAAGACAGTAGTGTGGTTACTTAATTGAGGCAAATGAGAGATAATCATGGTGGCTAACAAGTGCAAAAAAGAAAAAAAACCTATCACATAGGAGCAAGGGTGTGAGTAGGAGAATTGCAAAACTAGGAGACAGAGAGGAGAGAATTCACACAGATAGAAAAAGCTATAAGCTGGGCTGGGGCAAGGGGGAGGAAGAGAGAAATACAGCTCTGAGTGTTGGGAGAGAACCAGAGGTTTTTTGTTTGATTGAGTTTTGTGGGGTTTTTGAAGAGAAGGATGGCATGAGGAGAAGTCATAGGGTCACTGAGATGAAGTATCTGCATTGCCTTCTACCCCTGAAACTTTTTCCCTGTGACAGTGATAAAGCAAGTCTGAAGACAACAGATGCAGTTGCTTTTTTCTTCATGCAACAATTAAGGTGTGCTGCACAATGGTGGAGAGGGGTATAGGTGTATTTCACCCCTCTCTCTTTCCCATCCTTCACGCTAACACATCTTGCGTAGATGGACAATCCCAGATGCTGGCAGTGGCAGAGCTGAAGAAAAAGATTGCAGACTTCAGGGCATGGAGCACTTGGAGCAAGGAGCAGTGGCCAGTCTCCTATTGTCTGTCCCCATTTACAAAGGAGCAAGAAAGGAGAGGCTGACCCACTGCGGCACTTCTGACATTCACGTCTGGACTCTTTCTAAAGCCAAAAGCATCCTATGATATTCAGCACCCTGCAAAGCCAGAAGACATACAGCAGGAGAAGTTAGAGAGACGATACATCAGAATTCAGACAGTGAGGGAGGAGGGAGAATTCAGAATGATCTTATCACTGGATGCTCACATGCAGTGTTTATGCATCATTCCTCACTTCAAAATGATGGGAATAGGAAAGGAAGGATTTTACCAAAACTTCATGCTACTGCAAAAGAAGCCGAAGCTCTACTTGGTGCATGGAGATGGGAGCAATCAAAACTGCACTGTCACTAGATAAAACAAATATAATGTTAGAAAGCCTTAGGAATGGAATATTGTAACAGCAGTTTATCACTTCATGAGCTACACATATTTTGAACACGCAATGTTGGCAGACACAAAGGTACAATTGGACAAGGTTCAGAGGACACAAACCAAAGGTGGAGAAAGGTTTTTTCTGGGAAAAAAGCAAGTAAGGAAACTAGGATCCTTCAAGTCTGAGCAAAAGACTTAAGAGCAATACCATGGAGGTCTGTAAGATTCTGTGTGTCTGAGAAGCGGGAGAGGGGCTAGGGAGCAGCATTCACAGTTATGTCTGAGATGTAAGGGGCATTAAATAAGGCTGGCAGGTGGCAAGTTTAGAACAAACAGAAGAAAGTAGTTCTCAGAGCAAGCACTTAACCTGTAGTGCCTCCCTATCACATGGTGGATGCTGAAGATTTACATGAATTCAAGAGGAGACTGGATGAGTTCATGGAAGACAAATTCATTGAGAACTATGAAATACAGATACATTTTTGGTTTAGGAGATTCTTGAGCCTCAAGGGTCTTTGTTCATCGACCTTTCTGGGGAAGTATCACTGAATGCTCATTCTTTTATAACATTCCCACAGCCAACAACACTGCTGGAGACATGCTACTAGGCCAGACAAACCTTTGTCCAGCCCAGTGAAGCTGCTCTTTCATCATAATTTCTCTCAAAGATGAGAACTTGGGAGGCTGACTGGAGCTGAGTAGCTATATAAAACACCAAACCTGTCCAGCTACAGGACAGTAATCAGAGTCATGATCCTCACCTGGTGATTAGCATACATCATATATTGAAATATCTTAAAGAGCTAAGAAGGGAAATGGTGAACTGTACCTTCAAATTACATTCATGTATGTTTTATCCTGTTTCCTTATTTCTAATCTTGTGATTCCCATTTTTAAATAAACCATGACTTTATATATTACTAAATATACTTCCCCGATTTCCCTAATATCTCTGAGGGTCTGGTATGGCTGACAAATTCAGATATTATCTGAACTTTTTAACCTTTCACAGTACTAAATCCAGATAAATCAATATGAAGACATCTCTGGAGCTGAGATGTTGGAGAATTTGCTGGCTGGAATTTGCCTCCAAATCAAGCTAAAAGAATCAGTGTTTGGTGGCACAGTTCAGGTGCCACATTTTTGTGAGGCGTTCCCTTTTGTAGGCTTCTTCCCAGAGCTGTACCTGCAAGAAACTGAAGGCCAAGAGGCAATTCACAGCTTCAGACAAATACCCTACTATGAAAGAGCTGCTTGTGATTTGTAATGCACTAAAATTGTCTGGAAACATCTCCTTTCACTTCCATCTCAAGGATGGCTTGTCAGTATTGTTAGGATACAATTATTTTAAACTGCAATAGAATATAGAAGGATGCAGATTCAAAAGGAAGTTTGGAGATCCCTAATCCAACCATCTGCTCAAACCAGAGCTAGTTGCAAAGTCAGATCAGGTTCTTCATCCAGTCAACTTCTGAAATCCCCAAGGACGGAAATTCCACAGCTTCTCTAGGTACCTGTTAAGAACTGTCATTTTTTATACCACCCCCCTCCCCCAGCCCCTAGATTTAGTCAGAATTTCCCTTGCAGCCTCTGAGAAAAGTATGCCTCTATCCTTCCCATAACCATCCCTGAGGCAGTGGAAAACAGCAATCAGGTCCCCTCTGACTTTTCTTCTCCAGCCTAAAACAATCCAGCTCTCTCAGCATCTCCTAAGTCCACCTCCATCCCCCTTTAGCCCTCCATCTTAGTAGCAAATGTTATTTTTCCACTGTAGTATCCACAAAGTATTTGCTTTATTTTTATTTCCTTTTTAAAGTTGTGGTTGCTATGCTGCAACACGTACATTGCTAAAATACAAAAGAGAGAGAGTTGGAGGGAGTTTGTTGGAACACCCTCCTACCATTTTCCCACTCATTTGATGCACTATCAATAGGAGCAGGCACCCATGTAAGACTGCACAGATCTGTTAGTAAAATGTTGTTTTCATCACTCTGGCTTTAATGTACAGAGAAAATAACTTTAATAAAAAAGGAGGCACAGAATCAAGTTGCCTCAGTTGTATTGTGTTAGTTGAGCTACTGTTGTCTGGAGTACAGAATTAGTTTGGACAGGGTGGTGGAAGGAGAAGAAAAAAGTTTTGAGATGTTGAAGAACTGTACAGTCCAAACTTTTTCTTCTGGTTCTAGGAAAGGACCTCAGTCAGATATGAACATGTGCGTGGAGATGTTAGAAAATCCAGAGTGCCATGCATCAGATTGGTAATGAAGAAAGGTTCCTACCTGATAGTCTGGCTTAGTGAAGTAGTCTAGGCTTGCAATATGATCCAGAAAAAGATGGAACTCTGAAGGCATGTGTTTTAGCAGCATTCGGTGTTCATACTTTTCTTTTATCATGCCAACCTGCTCCTGGAAAAAAGGAAATATCTCAGAGCCAGGAATCTCTTCTATTGCTTCATATTCATACAGTCTTACTATTCCTGGAATAGTCTTACCATTCATGAAACATGGCCACCTCTTAGACCTAGCACTGTGTCTACACGCTTCTCCTGTTTCGTGTCCCTAGCAAAGTCAGGTTTATGACTGTAGGCAAAGGTCAAAGTGGAATTCTGAGTTGGAAATACTCTTCAGAGGGTGTGCCTTTAGCAGAGCCTTCTGCACAGGTGAACTATTGCTTTCCAGGGATTTTTTTCTCTAGCACAAAGTATTTCCAAGACAACATGAACAGTTAGCTTTATTCTGTTGAACTTTTCAGTTGCAATTACCATTTAGCTTGTTTGGCATGGCAAAGCACTATCCTCCCGCCTTTGGGACTCTGTTTATTTGTCAAAAGGACAGCTCAGTCTTTCCACTTTGTTGTTTGCTTTGCAAGAACTAAGTCAAAGTTTCTTGATCAAATATGATTAACAACAGGCATAAGAAAATGTCTAGCTATTCCAAATAACGCAAGCTCCACACTATGTCAGAACACAAAAGCAGGTTAGCATCTTGCAGTAAGACCTGATGAAAAGCAGTATCTACCTTTACTTCAGGAAAAAGCTGCAGTGAGCTGCAGGAGCAATAATAAGGCTCATAATAGTAAAAATGTGGCACCCTATCTCTAAGCGCAGACATGGGGTTTCCTACCTTATCTTTGATCTTTCTCCATGGAAGCTGACCAACTGCAAACTCGACCAACATGTAGAAGAGGGACCACAGATCATCATGTCTACCCATCTCCTGGAGAAAAGAGAGACGAAGACTGAGGAGCAAAGTTCCATACTGCTCAGTAGTCCAGGTGTGCTCTCCAGATGAGCTATCTCATTTTAAAAAGCAGGAAGAGAAGTCATACTTTCCATTTAATTATTAAAGAAGTCAGATTTAAGACTAACGATACAAAATCAGGCATGTATTAAACTTAGCAATGTCAATACAGTCACCTGAAAACTTCATTTGTTTTTTTTTTTTTTTGTGAATATACCAAAAAAGAGTTTTTATCTATATGACAAAGCACAAGTTTTCAATTGGACCCTCCCTCCCTGAGAATATAGGAACAGAAAAATTATTGAGATGTGGAATACCCTAGATAAAGAAAAAACCCAAACTGCATGTAGAAAGCATTTTTTATCACTATTTTTAAGCTAAATATAATTCAAATTCTTTTGAAAAGACAGCATTTACTTGGCTTTCTCAAAACACTAATTGTCAAGCACCACAACAATATACAGACATGTAATATGTCCACATACTACTCTCCTCCTGGCCTAGCAAATAGGAAATTGAAACATGGGGATTAAAGATGAAAAGTCATTTTTGGTGCTCAACATTCAATGTCTAGAACATGATTTCTTAGAACAGCACGCATTATACAGCAATTTTTGCATCTAAATATACTTTCAGCTGATGCCAGCTACAGCTGGCACTATTCAGCTCTTCCAAAAATTATACCTCAGGTTTCTCAGTGTCTCCCAGGAAACAGAATTCATAATGGCATTCAACTGCCCTCCCCCCATCACACTTTCCACCTGCAGACAGTTAACTTCTTTCCCTAAAAAAACGTGAAACTTTCTCATATGTCACAGGTCATCCTACAGCCTCATCCCAAATAAGACCAGAAACCTGGAGACAATGCAGGAGGGGTGATAGTTTCTATGTGGCAAGCAGCAGAACCAGAGGACTTACGGTTTACTGTCTACACAGGAACATTACTGAAATCGGACAAATGACTTGTTTTGAGAAGAATGCTGGATGAGAATTCTGTAAGTATTTGGAATGAAACAGACCAGACACCATGTAAATAACGGCTCTTTTCAGGGAAATATAAACTTAGCTTTCACTAGGTAGCTCTTCACCTGATGGCACGATGCTAATATTCTAGAAAATAGCAGCAAACAGCGTGACACAATCAGATTTCCACTTAGTGTGAGTTGTTTGTTTGTTTTTTCCCTTTAAAAAGTGTCTAATAATGCAATAAATACAGTTATTAAGGCTGCCAAGTAGAGAGGATCCAATAACAGAAACAGAATTTTGATTTTACAGTCAGCAGCCTTGACCACCTAATGGAATTCAGCTGATATACTAACTTCTGTAGGTAACAAACCAGAACTGGTTTGTAACTGGCTGTTACTCCTCTGCTCCTGAGAACAGGTTTCTGAGGAGAAATAACCTTGCTGTTAACTCCTTATAGCCCAAAAATACTCACTCGGTTTTTGTGTGCATTCACTGAAGCGTAGCGGACTGTTCCTCGAAAACCAGCAACGTTGCGAGGCTGAAGGGAGACAACAGAAAAATCTCAGAGGCAGAGCAGATTACTAAATCCCCTTTGCAGCTAACTCCTGAGAACATATAACCTATACTGTTATTTTGTATGTACCAGGGATACATACCGCTTTCATCTGCTCTAGCAGCCAGCCAAACACCTTATTTTACAGAGAGGGCAAGGTGGTTACAGTGATAGTTTAGAATAGTAATAGCTTAGGCATAGAGCTAAGAACATTATCCAAGATCATATTTAAGCCTTTTTAAACTCCAGGTCAAGGGAAAAGCTAGTAAAGAAGCGCAAGTGAAAAAATGAGTCATGAATAAATGAGCTAAGCAAAGCCTGAGGGCAGCCTGGTCAGGTCGAGAATGGGGATCCCCTACTCTGACACAGGGCAGATGACCATATGCGCTTGCTGACACTGCTTGTCAACATCTTCTGTAAGACTTAAATTAACAACCACTGACTTTCAAAGTTCTTGCTTTTTTCCAGATTCTTCCTAGTATATCCTAAACCATGTAGCTTTCTTTTCTCTTTCTCCAATTCTGTTGTTCTTTGTGTCCTCAGGGAATGGAGGCTTGCCAGAGGGGCCTTGGGAAGAAGGCAGGCCTCCTGGGACTATTCCTCTGAGCAACAGAGGCTTCCTCTGTTCTGGGGGCTGAGCAACACTTCCAACTCTCTCCACCGCTGCCTCCGCAAGAACATTAGACCATGTGAGTTCGCTTACTGAAGATGTCTTTGTTCTGAAAAAAATGCATTTAAATAATGACATCCACCAAATCCTTTCAGCTTAGCTAGAAGTCCTAGAGTTAACAGCAGTGCTTTTAAGATTCATGTGGTGAAACAAGGTTCAGGCCCAGACATCTTCCATCATAAGGCTAAGCCTGGGCAAAGAACTAAACATACTCATAATGAAGATCCTACTCTTTCAGAAATTTGAGCACATTAATAATAACTCTAACTGGGTAACTTGTCCTACTTAGGTCTGTTGATTCATGTTTGCTCTTTCAGCTGTGCCTATGCTTTCAGAACTAAGCCTAAAACTCTGTACTTTCATTCTATGGAATCCTTCTGTCAGTTTAAACATGTACAATTCAGTTGCTTCCTTTTGGGTACAGGGAAGTTGCTCTGAGTTTCAATAGTCTCAGAATGAATAAAATGTCAAATGTTTTTTAAACAAGTTCATCAGCACCATGCCACTAACACACCTGAATGGTGTATAACGTGGCTCTTAAGTTATAGTAACTACAAGCAAAAAAACCCTAAAGTCTATCTTACAACACCTTTATGTTAAACAAATACTCCACAAGAACCTGCATGCATATCCCATGTAGTTTATGCAGCATTTAATCTTGCAGTACACCAGCTAGAGATATAAACTACTTATTTGGCAGCAGGTAATAGTTGAGATATTGTACCCGTGACCATGTACCTCATTCCTTCTGGAGCATATATTTAGCATTCCCACTGACAAATGACCGCAAAATATTTTTCAGAATGCCAGTAAATTCACTGACGTGAGTTCCTGAAAAGCAGAATACTGGCCACTGGAATACATCTGTTGGAATCAGCCATAGCTGCAAATGTCCTCTACATATTCAAAAGCAAGAGGACACTCCTCTTTTCTACTGAGTTGAATTTAGTGTGTTTGGATACTTTTCATGCACCATAAAATAAGAGCATATTGTAAACAAATCTAGTGTGTAACCTGTAATGTATTCAGAACAAATATTGTTCAATGTTTGCAGTCCATGGGAGTTTGTCTTTCATGTTCTCTCCCTACTTCAATGTCTTCAGTTATCAACTGTGTACGTAGTGAATCAAGTACCCCATGTGATGTTTTCAGTATGGTTAGCAATGTCTCTGAAAGTCTTTTTAGATCAATACTTACTATTTCTGGCAGACAGGCTATCTTTGCAGTCTTTAATTAGATCTATTCTGAAACCAACTCAAGGCAGTTTGCAAATGTATTCCCTTCCTCTTTCAGAAGCAAACCAAAAGCCCAGCCATCTTTTAACTGTGTGTCTGTCCCACAACCTACCAACATCAAACAGTTCACCAAGTCAGTCCTGCAGCTGAACCCAAAGTGCTCTCTCTCCAATCCTCTTTCAAGTAGTACCTCAGTCAAGGGAGAGCATTGCAACTGAGCAAGACTTTGCAATTGTTTTGATAGGATGTTTAGAACTTTGAACAAAAAAGGCAGATGCTGTGTTAACAGCATCTTTTTCTCATAAAAGTTTCACCTCTTTTAACCCTATTTGACTGCCCTGCCAGTCACAAGGCAATTAGTCACGCCTCTTGACTGTGTCACTAATCACTGCAATCAAATATTTCCACAGCTGGGAAGACACTTTGGTTTTCATCCAAACAGCCCTTGCCTGAGCATTTATTGTAGCACCTGCTGTATACTCAACTCTTATTGACTTTTCTTCTGAATTCATCGACATTAATTTTCCAGATTACTTCTTTACATGCTTCATTTCTTCCAGTTAATAATTATTTCATCCCACCACTGCATTGGCCAGCAGTAGAAAAGAGCCCAGACAAAGCATCCGTGCTGTCCAGACCAGTCCACAACTGACACAGAATTGAAACTGTAACAGTTAGGACCTTCAGACTATGGAATCATATACAGTCCAACTGATTTGAATCCCAAAATGATAAGGTAATAAGCTAGCAAGCTGAAATACAATTTTAAACCAAACATGATTTACTTTTTAATTTTTTCATATCGGTATCGCTATCAAAATGTTACTCAAGGTTAAATATGTATCTTCTTGCATTTAGATTGTGTCTAGCACAAAACTAATTTATTACACAGAGCTTTCAGAGAGATGACAGTGATATGAAATACATTGCATTGTGTTAGAAGTTTGGTTTCAAATAAGTTTTAGCTTGGGAGACCACTAATTATACTCTGTGCTTCTTTCAATATATTAGCAATGTGCACTATCTCACAAAGACAAAATCCTGTATGAAGTGGAGGGATTCTTCCAAACTATGCTCTTTTGCGCCCATCAGCTTTTCATCATTCTTCAGTTCAAATACTCATGATCATTTGTACTTTAAGTGCCAACAGTGTACTTATGATTCACATGAAGTCTGTCTTTACTTTATATGCTCCCTTTACTTCAGGAGTGCTTGTATTTCCTCATGAATCTGAATTCCTGCTCCTTACACCACATACATACACACAGAGATTAAAGGTTTTCCTCCTGCCTCACTAGGCTCTAGATTGATATTTTGAATGTCCCAGTTTCCAGCTTCCTTCCTAAGAACTTGTATTTGGATGCCAGTACTTTCCTCCTGCCATTTCTTATGCCTGTGGTACTCTCATGGAACATGACCACTAGCTCCACCCCAGTCTCCTGGAAGCCTGTGCAAGCACCTCATGAGATCCACCACCTTTGCCCCTAGCAGGGCTGCTGTCATCTAGCCAGTAAAAGAATTTCCAGCAGCAAGAAAGTGAAAAGAAAGTGCAGATCGAAGAGAAGGTGGTAGGGAGAGAGAGGAAATGCCATAGATCATGGGAAGCACTTGGAGATATATCTTGGATTGACATGATTTGTTGGAAAAGTCATGGTAAGACAGAAAAGTGAAAGGAAGCTTTAACTCAACTGAAAAGAAGTATCTGTGACTTCTAGGATTCTCTTGCTTCCACCAGTTAGGCTCATGGGGAAGATGCAGGGACATGCATCTCCACCACTTCTGTGGGGACAATTTCTGCACCTCTTATATGCGTTTTGACTTTCTAATTTAAACAGCAGCACTTTGTAGAATCATTAATGACATAATTTTATCCCAATGGGGAGTCAGAAATTAATAGAGGGAGCTGGAGCCAAAAGTGTAAGACAACAGAACGCCCCTCCTCTTGCCTCTGAAACCACAGAAGTGATAAAATCACAGTCTCTGGCACCACCCAAATGTCTGCCAGCCCCTCAGGCAGAATCCCAAGTGTTCTAGGCCTCTGCATCACATTTAGGCAGCTGTCACGGTCCGGCTGAAAAACAAACACATAATGAGGGAAAAAAAGAAAACCAGGTGTAATTTGGACTTCCATATATAACAAAAGCACAAAACAAAATGAAAACCCAGAAGCATGGTGATGGCTCACTCACAACTCATAGCAGAGATGGTTACGAGCAGCGGATGGGAAGCCAACGCATCAAACACAGCCTCAAAAGAAGAGCCCAAAAGAACTGTAAAACAGAGAGAAACCCAAAGAAAAACATGATAAAAAAACAACAAAATGAGAAAAAAATTAAATAGAAATGAATTAAAAAACAATTCAATATTGTATTCCTCCAGAAACCTGAGTCTCTTGTTTAGCTGTTGCCATCTCCCAGCATCCTTCCCAGGGCTGTTGGTCCATGCTGTACTTAGTTTCATTTAGACACAAAGCACTGAGTGAGCCCGCGTGGTTTGTGAGTGCTCTGTAAAGTGGTGTGAGGGGTCCCTCTAGAGACTAACTTCCCCCAGCCCATATATCACATCTAGTAGTATAAAAACTAAAGTTGAGAGCAGAGATGCATACAGCCTAACCACAGGTCAGTTGTATGGTTCTACCTTGATTTTCCTTCCTAAAATGATTCGATACTTACACCTCCCTTCTTCCTCCAGTCAAAATGACGTAAAAACCAGCAAGGAGATTTGCTCTTTCTCATCTCTTGCCCTTTTCACCCAGAGCAAATTCTAATACTAGAATTTCTAAATTCCTACATGCCTACATTTCTAAAAATGAACAGAGATGTCCCCCTTCCCCATTTGAATTGTCATGGGTTCCCACCCAAGATATTTGGCTTTATCTGCAACCACCACCTTGCTTTCTCACCAGCAATCTCCATATAATCACTGGCTTGCCAACTTTACAGGCTTCACAGCTGCCAACTTCAGGCATCTTCCCTTCCCTGACGATTTCTGCAGTGGTCCACTGAGAAATAGCAAGGTCTCCGCTGTCTCTGGTGGGATGCAGCACAGTGGTTTGAAAGAGAGCAGAATGAAAGTCAGTGCTGCTTTTAGGCCACATGAGCAGTCACTGTATCTTAAGATGTCAATCACACAGGGCCACTCAACGTGACGGCCGCTCTGATCAGAAGCAAGAGCTAATGTTATAACATATAATCTTAAAACTCAAATCAGTAAACTGAAGAAAGACCTCAGCTGAGAGATATTTATTCCAACAGATATCAGCTAAGCAAAAGCAATCAACCCAATGGAGCTGCTTATTTGAGTCTCAGTTTTCCCTAAAAATATGCAAGTCTTAAGAATCCTGTAGATTTTGCACGAAAAATCAGTTTTGAGAAAGTTACTTAACAGTCACCTACTATTCTTTCCAAAGCAAAATACTTGAAGGAGACGAGTTAAAATGTCATCTTACTTTCTTTACTTCAGGAGAATTCAAAACTTCCAATGAATTTTAACATCAGAAATGACCAAGGTAATAATTCCATCTTTCTGCATAGCACATGCCAACCATCTCATCACACAATTCCTTCACCAGAACTTGCGCTAGAGATGAGGATGCCTTTCTCACATTATAAACAGGGCTAAGAATGAGCATTTTTAAATCAAATGCTTATTCCAGTTGTACTCCTGTTATTAACTTATAATTTGATTAGAAAAGAATTTTGGGCTCAGAGTTGCTCATATTTCTTACATGAATGGTCCTATAGGGGAACAAATAGCACAGAATATACCTGTGGAAAGCATGGGGAGTGCTAAGTAAGAAAGAAGTTTTTCATGTGCTGTAACACAAAGTGGGGGAACTTCCTTTTCTACCAAAAGAAAAGTCGTAGCAATCACTGAGATGCAGCAGAGCTAAATTCAAATCTCTCCACCCCTTGGACAGACATGACAACCACACCTCCCTCCTTCCAAAGTACACCTCTAAGCCACAGGGAGGTACAAGTTGAAGAACATCCACGCTGGAAAGGATGCCTTTTACATAGAATAATCGAATATTTATTACCAAGAGAGAGAAAGTATATGACAGACACTATGTAACCTGGCAGCAAATGCACTTACCTGATAGAAGGGAGACTTGACCTGCAATCCAACTCAACATTCCCTTGCCCAGTGAGTGAAGCCCCTGTTCTCTCACCACCAGACACAGTAATAGTTTTCTTTTCCTCTCTCTATAGCCCAGTGGGAAGAATAATCAGAGCTTCAAGGAGAACAGCATCAAGCAGAAGGAACGATACACTCAGACATACTGTATAGCCCCTGCAGCTTGCCAGTAAAGGCACTCAGAAAATGGGATCTCAGTTCCCTGAAGGCATATATGGGATTTGAGTTGTCCTTCCTTTTCCCTCACCTCTGTAGCACAAGAGCTCTAACAAGAGAGCTGCTAAATAAAATAAAACGACTAGCAACCTGATGTAGATGATCTGAGGTCACCTCACTGAACCAGGGCTTCCAGTGGAGGAAAGCAGAGAAAAAGCTAGTTGTAACAAGATACAAGAGTCCTTGCTTGCTTGTAACGTTTCAAACCAGAACATGAACTCCCTTCTCAAGTCCAAATTTGCTACGCCAACAATGAAAGTAACAACAAGAACCTTTACATAATTTTCACGATGACCTGTTTTATAACTAACCCATTTTCACAGAAATGGAATTTCTAGAATATATTAAATGTTGCAATATTTTTTATAAATATAGGTCTTCTTTTTCCCTTTCCCCACCTCTGTGTGAACCAATGCGCCTTTCAGCCTTTTCTCCGACTACCTTTTTACAATACAAAGTTCAAGACAAAAGAAATATCCATTCCTAAGATAATATAGTACTCCAAGTACTACAGCTCCACAAATCTGTTTGTTCTACTGCAAAATGTTGGTCTCCTACCTGACATTACAGCTTTACATATATTGCAAGCATAAAGAAAGTATAAAAGCTACTGGACTTTTATGTTTGAATATTTGGGGTCTCAGGATATAGGGGTTAATATCCTTCGTGTTATTTTACAGCTCATCTGTAGTGGGAAAAACTATTCATTATAAAACAATACCATACTCTCCTTTTCTGATACATTGTTCACTGCAGTGAAGTTTATTTTTAACACTATGCACAGACATTTAGAAAACAAATACCTTTTTCTCAATTATTTGACACATTTCTACGGCCCTCCTCATGCTCATCTAAACAGACTATGCACTGTCCTGCCTATATCATCTTCTTTCTGCCCACTGACTCATAGAGCCGCCTTCGCTCCAGTACAGTATCTTCAGCACGGCACAGCAAACTACTGCAGTGCAGTCTGAGCCACGAGGAGATGGAGATGTAATCAATGGGCTGCAGCTGACTAAGCTAAAAAAATGCTTGCTGGGCATAACAGCCCTGTGTCAGATCCTGTAAGGGGAGAGAGACTCCAGGAAAAACACAGCCTCTCCTCTATTTTCAAATAAATAATTAATAGCAAGCTGCTAAACCCTTGACCACTTTCAATTAATATTGTTGAACCACAAGGAATATGTTTCTGAAGGCAGGGTGTCACAGACAGAGGAAAAGTGTAATGCTTTCTGTACTACACGTTAGTAGCAAAACTAGCAGAACTGAACAAAGACCAGTAATGATCAAGGAGTTATTGTCCAAAACTTGGCCTACATTAGTACAGAAGACCTTAATGACTTAGAACACCTCCACTGTACAAGCATATGTTATTTATCATATTATCTTTACAGCAACGTTTATGTTTATTTTCCCCACCAAGTTAAAATTTTCTTCTCAGCCTTAGTTCTCTGTATCAAACATGTATCTGCTAGTCCAGCTCTCTGCTATAAAAATTAATGCACATTGAAAATTTTGACTTGTGCACTTTCTATGGAAGATAATTCTACAAATTTAAAACCCCTAACTTTTAAATTCATTCCATGGTTGCTTAGCTCTGTTGTCCTAAGATGTGCATCAGCACTGACTGCTTATACTGCTGCATGGCAAAGGTGGGTTGTACAACCAGGACATCTTAGTGAATAAAACTGATCATGCTCCTATCTGAGCCACAGCAGAAGGTTGTGTCTAGAGGAAATAATAGTTAAAACCCTAATAAAGCTCACTGTATCCTGTAATATCAAATTTGTTACAGAAGGTGCCAAGGGTTGGGGCTAGGCCAGCCACTAGACAAATAAGAGATGCTCTCTATTAATCCCTCTCCCCTCTCAAAGGTGAACAAAAAGGGAATAAGGGAGAAAGAACTTATGGACCGAAAAGAAAACGAAAAAAGCTTTAATGGAAATAGTAACAATAAAATGAATTCTATACAAATATAATAAAAACTAATATTGAACACAACCTCCCTGATGGCAATTACATCACCGTCACCACTGACGCTGTGGCGCAGGCACTGGGGAAGTCCCAGACTGGAGTCAGCAGCAGATGGGAACTGGATTTGGGAGCGGGATTCTGGAAATGAATTCAGGAATGCACGGATTGGCCTATAACCACAACTGCTGGCTAGTATCACACTATGATCAACACAAAGAGAAAGGCTCTTGATCAAACAAGGCCAATAGATACTCAGTCCACCTCAGATCAGTCTAGAGTTTTCCTTCAGGTATGCTATGAGAACACTGAGAAGGGACACCCCTCTCATCAAGGGTCAGAACAGTGACTGATTTGTCTTATATTCCTTTCCTGATGACTTCCGACATTTGAGCACCTTCTTGACAGCTGTTGAGTACTAAACTCATATTTTCAGGAAGCTGTTCCATAATATCAAGTTATCAGTGACACAAGTCAGGTCAGAGGCCACTTTCATATATGAGAAATTAGAACTGTCCTCCGCCCATCCAAACACACCATGAGCATCACTTTTTATCTCCACACAATTTCACTTACCAGTTTATATCCTCGCCCCCTGTTTTCCATAGCTGGTTCTTACATTTACCACAGCAGACACTGCTATTTAGACGACTGTCCGACCTGTACACTTGTGCTGTATTACTCTTCCCAATGCATGCTGACTACCTGTGGTAGCAAGTGATGCCTCATGAACAAATGCATCCCTTTATTGGTTTAAATTTATCAACTATTTCACTGAATATCTTGTTCCTATGGACCTAAAGAGAACAGAGGCTCTCTCATTCGCTTCTCGGGACTTTATAATATTTTACAGAATATTATAAAATTCCTTTTCTTTATCTTCTTGCTCAGGTTATAATCACAATCTTTTTTGATCCCCCTTCATGTGAGTTTGTCATTACCGTCTTCTAAATACCATTTAGATCTGCAATACCTTCTCTGAAAATGGATGGGTAGTACCTTATGCATCAACTGTTATCTCATTAAGGTACTGAAAAAAGTTTTGTAGCTATAATCATCCTATTCCATTATAGAACACAATGATTACATCACTGGCTCATGCATCTCATCTGGTAACCTGCCTCCAGTCCTAAAGAGGGTGCTTCTGCATATCTTACAGGTAGGGTACACATAGTTGGGCAGATGTAGTCTCTTTGCATTCTATTTAATCTGGCATGTGCAACACTGATTTTTAAAAGGTATAATGTGGATTCAGACCCCTCACACCAGAGCGAATACTTGAAACTCTCCTAAAGAACACAATCAGTATAAATGTGGCTAGCTGGGATGTAATTAGGATAAGCCTACACAGCTTTTCTAAGGGAAAGTAGTGTATTACCAACAGTATTCTCTGCAGCATTTGTGCATATAGACAAGAGCAACCAAGTCCATATAGTACATCTAACTTTTCAAAAACATCAGCCCCTGAGAAAGTCCACACTTCAAAAAATTACACTGCAAAAGACAAAGTTTCTCTCTGATTTGAGTGGCAGCAATTACATTGTTCTTTAAAGAGGCAACAAACTCTTAAGACCTGCACACAACAAGAACTTTATGATACGAACTGGTCAAAGTCATGTTTTAAGACTCCCCTTTCCCATTGCATTATTTGTCATATCACGAGACAAGGAAGTTCTGAGATCAGTCAAATTCAGAACATGATTTCTTTCAGATCAAAGTTTAGCTCTAAGATTCTTGACATTTAACAAAAAATTTGGCATGAAAAGCATGAAAATTTTGATATAGTTTTTTCCCCTCTATTTATGATATTTACAAGCAGCTCAGTAAACTAACAACTAACAGAGCTGTAGCAGTTGTGCCAATAGTCAGCAAAACAACAGTGCAAAGGGGCCCAGAAACTTTGCTCAGGACAGCAGGGGTCTGCCTGAGGCTGCAGTGATGGTGTTGATGGGCCACAGGGCCTGGTTTTCAGCACGGGCTGATGCAATTATTCTTAGCACATTGGAGACCTCAACCCAGAAAAAGCCCCAAAGGAAGGATGTAGCCATCGACACTGGGCTGCAGAGAGGTGCCTCTGCAGTGCCCTCATTTCAAAGAGAAATACTCTGGTTGAGGTGTTGAGTTGCCAGGTGAAGGAGCTGTGGTGAGGTGGAAAAGGAGGTGAACAGACTGTCAGTGGAGGGTGAACAAGAGATCAACAGAATCATCTGAAAGTGAAGATCATGAACTCTGCCATGCAAGGAAAAAGGGACAACTAGCAGTTATGCTCAACAGAGCAACAGATAGAGGCTCCTAAGAAATTCTAGCAGCAGAATAGAGGCTCCACATGCAGATCTGCAGTTGTAGAATAGATTTAGTAACGTGGTGTCGCAGTCAGGCGCGCAGAGGTCCGACCACCTCCCAAAGGGAGAAGGGTTGAGGGTTCCAGTGGGAACTGGTGAGGAGGAACAAGACCTGTCAGGGGAGCCAGCTGAGCTCGAATCACATGTCCATACCAGGAAGCAAAAGGTGAGTGATGGTCACTGAAGACTCCTTCCTGCAGGAAATGGAAGCCCCATCTACTGGCTTGACTTGGTGTCTCAAGAGCTTTGTGGCTTGCTGGGGGCCTGGATAAGGATAATAAGGACAGATTACCAAGGTTTGTATGGCCCTCTAACTATTAACCCTTGCTGCTCATTCATGGAACCTGTTTTTTCAAGAGATGACCTTGAGTATACTCAAGAGTGACTACAAATCTGGAGGCATGGGAGCCTGGATGCTGTCCTCCTAAATCCTGCCAGTGAGTGGCAAAGACTCTGGCAAAAGTCAAGGCATCCTGCAAGTCAACAGCTAACTATCAAAGACAGGGCTTTGGCTTCTATGACCATGGGTCCCTCTTCGAGGCAAAAGGACTGCTGGTGAAAGAAGGGACTCATCTCACAAAGTGGCAAAAGCATCTTTGCAAAAGCTTTGCAGCTAAGCTTGCTAACCTAGTGAGGAGGGCTTAGAGCAGATACAATGAGATAGGATTACCATAACCTGAAGAGAAACGGAAGAACAGAGGCCGTGAGGAAGTGCGCCAGGAGAGGATGATAGAAGCTCTCATGCCTCTCCTGGGAAAGCAGCATAACTGGTGGCCCACCTCACGTGCCTGTCCACAAACACCTATGCATGTGAAAGAAACAGGAGGAGTTAGTGGTCCATGTGCTGTTGCAAAATGATGATCTCTTTGGCATTATAGAGACTTGGTGGGACAGCTTGCATGGCTTCAGTGCTGCAATGAATGTTAGGAAGGACTGGGAAAGCAAGGAGGTGCATTTGCATGAGAGTGGCTTGAATGTATGAAGCTCTCCTTGGAGCAGGTGATAAGACAGTCTCTACTGATGTGTAAGTGATCAGCAGCAACTAACACTGGCAATGTAATGGTAAGCATCTGCTAGTGACTGCCAGATCAAGAAGAAAAAATAGATGAAGCCTTCTTCAGACAACTGAAGGAAGCCTTGCAATTGCAAGCCCCAGTACTCACAGAGAGCTTGAATAACTCCTGTATCTGCCTGGAGAAGCAGTATGGCAGCGTGGAACAATCCATCAGTTTTCTGGTGAGCACTAAGCAGAACCAGAAAAACAAGAAATGAAGGTTCAGCATTACAAAAAAAGGACAACAATGAACAGGAGCAGTTTCTTCTCTCCAGCATTAGATCATTCACCCAAAGTTTGCAAGTCTCAGGTTCAATAACTTCCTTTTCTGCAGGAGTTCCTGCATTCTCACCTGACAGCAGAATACCACAAACATTGTGTAGTTAAGCTACAGGCAGTATGGGAGCAGGCAAATTGTTATCTCTCTCATTGAAGCTTTACAGCTTTGAACAAAATTAAGACATATTCCCTAGCAAAGGGACCTCAGGAGTATCATAGCCCTGGAGATGGCCCTGTTCACTGTGACTGAATAATTTTTTCACTCTCTGTTTCAGTAAATATCTAAATATTGAGCACCAGTAGGTGTTACTAAGGGTAATGGACCAGGAATACTTTGAGAATTATCACTGACAGTGCTCCCTTGAAAAACAGGAAATCCCAGATCCAACATACCCTGCTGTATACAGGTCGTAGATCTTAACCAGTATTTGCCACCTTTCAAACAAGAGAGAGTGGGGCTTTGAGGGGCAGTAAATAGATCAGCATCTCCTCTAGCAGTTTTGTCAAGCTGCTTCTCTTTTCCTTCATTTTCCTGTCCTCCCAAGTGTTTGAAAACAAAACTCTCTGGAAATATTACTTTTTTTTTTGTACTAGCAACCTGCCCTGTTTATCAGGATAGCCAGAATCCTTCCTGAGAACAGCCGAGTTCCCCTGATTGCTAACAGAGGGAAAACTTGTTGCTGATACTTCCTCACACACCTTCCAGATCCAATCCTCTTCTATCTTTATATTGCAATGTAAGTTCCTACAGATTGCTATCCAGGAGATTTTGCAACATCTGGCAAGAGGCAAGTCATGGAGGGGTGAGACCGTTCCCATGAAAGCAATACTTTGTAACATCAGCTTTTCTCCAGAAAGCAGCATTTGTGCTAATATTAGCATCCCGCATAAGATAGATCAGTTTTGTTTTCCTAGAAGCACAGAATAAATTCAGATTCAGAGTAAATTTGGATTTAGTTAAGTGGCCCATAACTTTACAAATGCTGAGCAATCAAACTGAACTGTCAAGCAGCCTCTGTAAAAACATGCAAACCAAATACCTAGTACTCATCAGAAGCTTAGCAGAGTAACAGCTCCCTAGGTAAAAGATACTGTGGTGGCCCCTGAAAGCGTGTCTGGAAACTCAGAGCGGTAACAGTTGAGGATGGAGGAGCTAATGCTCAATGAAGATCATGGAGAGTAGAAATTATCTCACCTCAAAGCTTTAATCAGCCTCTAGAAAATCAGAATGAGGCCTTGACAGTGACAGCCTATACTATCTGCCTACTAAGGAGCTCCTTGCCTTTTAACATCAACAAATTTTATCATTTAGCATAAGTGAACTGCACATAAAAAAATAGAGAAAATCAATGTGAACACAGATTTCTAGAGGATCTTGCTATAGATAATCACTGGCTTCTCCCTTTTTCAAAATAGAAAAGTAACCAAAAATAAGAAGGTAAAAGGTAAATTAAAAAACAAAACAAAATCAGTGGGTTTAGTTTGCATCCTGAAGACCAGGTCCATTATCTGTATTATTAGCAAGTCTTCAGAGTCTTTCTGAAAAGCAAGACTGAGGTTATGAATTTCAGCAGATGTGAAAACAGCAAATACTTTTATGGTATTATTGATAAAGTATGGCAATGCTTCTGAAACCGTAGGAAACAGCACAGAACCTACTTGAGCAGAAAACTCTGCTGTTACTATACGAGTATGACTGAAAGCAAAATTCACACATGCTTCCAGAAAAAGAGAAAGCAAGCTCCTTCCTCTACCTATCTCATGCATTCCACCTCGGAACCAATTCACACCAAAACTAGGCTCAGGCCAATCATGTCACAAATCTGGGAATTGTATTCTTCATGGATAAAGGAACTGAAAGAGAATGGAGAAAGAAGAATATCCCTTACTGCCCTGAAATAATCTCTTTGGTGAAATAAAAGATTGAGTTCTTAATTAAAGAAAAATTACAACTAACAAAAACTGAAATCTTCTTTCACTTGTCTTCATACCACCCTTCACACCCATCTCCTTCCTAATCCTCAGTGCATTATTTGGGCAGCAATCACATCATGCTTCTCCAGGCAAATGTCTCAGCCTGCTAAGTGGGACTCAACAGTGGTAGGCAACAGGAACGCAAAAGGATCAAAAAGTAATTATAACATAATGATAAAAGGGATTGAAATATGTATAAATATATGTATTTTTTATTGTATCATTTTTGTCAAAAAGCACTTGAAGTGCTGCATGAAAGAATACGTACATTAGGCACACAAGACTTTACCCCATATGATCCTCCCACATCCCAAACCACTTTCAGCAGAGCATACTCCTACCCCTCTGGGGCTCCCTGTGTCTTTTTTCAGGTATGTGTCATTAGTCCTTCTGTGAAATCCACCTGTGGCCAGCTAGCAACAAACTTCCAGAATGACCAGAATTAAGACTGACCTTCTCAGAGTCTTGCATCCTAACAAAGCCCCACCTTGCCCACAGCAACCCAAGCAGGACACAGCTTGTGAAACACAGCTGAAGAATCTTTTGCTCTAAAAAAATAGCAAGGCTGGATGTAGCACTGTTTCCAAAATCAAGGCCTGAAAGTATTCTCTAAGGATACAGCAAAATAAAAGCAAAGTAATTTTAAACAAGTGGGAAAAAGAAAAGAGATAAGCCAAATGAAGAGACATCTGGAAAAGCCAGCTTCATTAATTATAAAGAAAGAATGGTGTTCAAACAATGGGACTTGAAATATGGACATAAAACATAGCTGCTTCATTGAAGCAAGGAAGATATTTTGTAGAAAACCCAAAGGCAGCTTCAATCCATAACGGGCTTGAATTCTGACTGCAGAAAGAGCAAAGGAGTGAGGCTGCATTTTGAAAAGGGCAATAGGGAGAAGAGTTGTCCCCAAACTAAACAGCATTGACAAGGAAGACCAGTAGTACATAGAGTTGTCTTTTTAAGAATAAGATGCAGACACAATCTGTGGAGCTGCTCCTACCCACAGTTAAAAAGAAAAGGCTTGCAATGTCCAAGTGAGAACACATTAAAAAAATGAGAAAAAAATAGAAGAATCATAGAATCTTTTAGGTTGGAAAAGACCTCTAGGATCATCAAGTCCAACATTTCCCTGACCCCTAGACCATGTCCCAAAGCGTCACATCTACTCATTTTTTGAACACCTCCAGGATGGTGACTCCACCACTGCCGTGGGCAACCTGTTCCAATGGCTAACGACTCTTTCAGTAAAGAACTTCTTCCTAATATCCAATCTAAACCTCCCCTGGTGCAACTTGAGGCCATTACCTCTTGTCCTGTTGTTAGTAATTTGGGAGAAGAGACCAACACCAGCCTCATTACAACCTCCTTTCAGGTAGCTGTAGAGAGCAATGAGGTCTCCTCTCAACCTCCCCTTCTCCAAGCTAAACAACCCCAGTTCCCTCAGGTGCTTCTCGTAAGATAAGGAAAATCCCCCAGCTGTGTTAAACTGTTAAAGACAAAATCTGCTCCCTGATCTTTGCTTTCTTCCCACTCCCCAACCATATCCTGCACTACAGAGTCTCTGAATTTAGCTCTCACATTGTCAACATTTTCTGCATCAACAATTATCTTGTATCTGGAAAAGATGTGCAGACCAAAAGGTATAAGCCTAGATGATAAACAGAATGATTGTCTGAGCTTTCACTGCTGTGTTCCAAAAGAAATCTAGAAATGCTCTCTGACTCATACCTAGAGCATCTGAAGCTTAATGCATCCTTATGAGTGACCCCAGACAACACAGTACTGGTAAAAGGACTGAAGATAACACACATCACGTGGTCATGTTATGACCCCTGCCCTTACCTCCCTCCAAGCAGGCACACTGATACAGTCCTGCTAAGAAAAGTGGATGGGGGCAATATACACAAAACCAAAGCCAGGCAAGGGTGAGAATGTCATTATCGGTTGCAGTTCACAGTAAGCTCAGCCTCAGAGGTCAGGTCAGCCTCTAACTTCCAGCGCCTTTTTCATAAAAAGCCTTAGGAATGCACCGACCTGGTTGCCCAGACCACAGAGAACTGAACTAGACCAGTCCTCTGGGCCTACAGAAGTTACGTGGCCAGCACTGGGCTCACCCTCTTTGTTTGGCCATAATGTGCTCAGTAAGTATTCAAAGCCTGTGGAAAACATGATTATCCTAAAGGAAAAAAAAAAAAAAAAGCACCACACACCTTGTAAGACAAAAGCAAGCATCCCTTATTAGATTCTCAACTCAGTTGAAGCCACCTCCTGCTTCTCATCTTGCAGAAAATGCAGTCCAATATAATGACCAAGCATAACAACCACAAAACAAACAAAATCACAAAACCTTTCCATGCCTAAGCAGTTGAACAAGTAGAAAAAAATTACTTAAAATTTACTTACTGGCCGGACTTCACCAGTAGTGTTGGTATACTGACGGGCCAGACCAAAGTCTAACATGTAGCACTTCCTGTATGTTGAAGGTAAGCGGCCCATGGCAAAATTGGACTAGACAAATAAATAAATAAATACATAGATATATAAATAAATTTGTACCAGCAACTTGGGTAAGAGTGGCCATTTGTTTACCAAACTTTGTCATGTAGCCCCACATGCCTCTAGCGGAAACATAAGTCAAAGAGAATAATTTTAAGATGAATCTTAAACATTATTAGAGAATCATTGCCATGTTAATAAGCTCACTTTGTAGATAAGTGACTGAGTCTCAAAAGAACTAAAATTTGCATTAGCTTAGCTACATTTAACACCACTAGCTCTGCAGTGAGAGCTCCGTCACTTGCATAGTAGGCTGGAGTTATTGTTGACAACTGCTTCTGTTGGCGGTTCAACTGCCAGCATGCCTTATTCTGCCCTAACTCTCGGAATTTCCATCCACTGTACTGCACCACCTAAATTTATCTGAACAGACATCTAAAAAACCCACTGGATTTGGTTCTTAGTAAATAAACTGACAAACAAGCAAATGGAGCAGCTCTTTATTAAACCCCATCTTAAAAATATATTCTTTACCATAATGGATGGCTGCTAAAAGACTTGCGGCCAGTTGCTTTAGTGACTGCTTTTTATCTGAATTTGACCATCTGATTTTAAAAACAGCAAATTATTATGCTGGAAAAGATGGTCTCAGGGCTGGTGTAGCAACAAATGTTCAGGTCAAGTAGTGAAGAGCTGCAGGAGTAAGACTGGCTCCTACAGGGAGACTTGGAAGTATTGTGCCACACCTAGGCAGATGACCAACACTATGAGTGTGTTTCCGACACTGGAAGCTGTGCTCCAATTTTTTTGGCAATTGCTCAGAAAAGATCAAAAGGATTTTTCAGCTAAGTCAAATACACAGAATAGCATTTATTTAAGTGATGGGTCATAGAGCAAGACATCCTTTCTGAACCCCTTTTATACTAATAATTGGCTGGACTACAAATGATTGTTCAGCATTAGATTGTTTTGTCATGTGATCTTGACTGGTACAAATATGACTGACGGCTACCAACCAACTGAAGCAGCCTCTGCTGATAAAAACGAGCTTACTATGCACTTAAAGGAATGACAAGACTATATTACTATTCTGTATTTACAGAAAATAGCCAATATATCAGACATTGGGAGTGTGCAAGGAGGCCTGAATGTCTCCACTGAGATCTTCCCATACTCAGACTATCTTTCTTAACTCAAAGAGAGCAGACAGACATACAACCAAAAGGAAAATTTCCAAAACAACATACAGGCTTGATGTCACGATGCAGGAATCCCACAGAGTGAATGGCTTCTATTGATTCCAGGATCTGTTTGCCTAATCGCAGCGTTGTGCTCAGCGTGAAAGTCCCTCGAGGCTGGCTCCTTCTGAGATCTGCAAGATTTCTGCCCTGAAACAGTCAATAGAACACTTAAACTATCACATCAAAACACACCATTTCACAGCTACAAGTTCTAACATGCATCCTCCCAAAAAGCATAAAAGCTCATCAGACAGGTGCTCACCGTACGTCTGCTTTACTTGTTATATATGATCTTCCAATACTTCATTTTAGCTTTAAGTGACATGTTTGCTGATAAGAAGATACTAGACCATTATCTTGGGAAGTCAGCTGATGTATTATTTGGGAAATAGGCATGGCATGTATAGCAGTGCCTCAGGCTGTATGAGTCCAGCATCTTCTTATTGTTAAACCCAGACTATATAGAAGCTGATTTAAGAACAACCTTTGACTATTCTCTGAACCATGTAAAGATTAAAGTACAAATATGATGAGCAAGTTACGAAGCCACTACCTCATAGAAGCAGTTTAATCAGAAACTCCCTAGCACACGACTGTCTGGCTCAAGCTCAAGTCAGCATTGTTGTCTCAACACCACAATGGGGAAAGCTGTCTATCAAAAGATCATACCCAAAATCAGGAAAGCAGGATTTTTCCACTGATTTAAAAAATACTTATTAAAGAAATTGGTGATTTACCTCCAGTTATTTAAACTTCTGAGGAAAAAAAGGTCTACCAGCTGTGCATGAAAATAAAGACAATTTAGAAAAAAAAAAGACTAAATACCAGAAGAATCAGTGTTCTTTGATCTGTCAGCTCAGTTTTGCCTATATGTCTTTAGATTTGTAAAGAAGGTGGCGTTAAAATGAGTATACTCTATGACAGAGTACCCCTCTAATCCACAGAACTAATGCATTTATCAGCTGATCAAAAACATTAGGAATATGAGTCCACTGTTTCACAGAACATGCATCCAGAACAAATGTTACTATACTATAGAATCTCTTGATTCTGCTTCTGCAGAGACACACATGTTTATAATACAAGTCCAGATGTATTCAAAGAAAATTCACAACAGAAGATACATAAAAGATTCCAAACATTTGATGAGAAAACACAAATTGCTTTCCAGACCAGTGAAATGCTATTTGTTCATCCACCTGTTTCCAGTTCTCAAGTTATTTACAGACATTGAGGACATTAAGGGACCAACTGCAACCGGCTCATTTGGTGTTTAACTAGTTTCTGAAATTTGTTTGTTTTACTTCAGGGCTCTGGTCCCTTGAACAACCACACTCAATACAGGTCAGCTAATACAGATACAGCCAAGCCACAGCAACTGGCCAAGGTTTGCTCCTCAGCATGAGGAAAAGTTTAAGCTAATTCTCCAGTGCTTATCTTTTTTAATTTCTGTGACAGTTTACTAGAGGCAGCATAGATTTGTCATCGCTATCCTGACAGATCCAGGTTACTGAATTGACACCAAATCTTTCTTTCCACTGTGAAGTGGTTCCTTGGACATCAACTGGCTTGGGAGATGGTCTCAGACACCTGCTCTCCAGAAACAACCCAAGGCATGGGAATATCCAATACTGCCCTCAGGAAAAGACTGTAGGTTTTCCAAATAAACACCATCAGGCTGGCTAAGAAACAGGGCAGATGCAATGAGCTGCAAAGCTCAGAGTGGAAGCCTCTGTTCTAGAGACTGAAGAAAAAGGAAGAACTTCAGTACACAACAGTCAGAGGGACATACGATAAATCATGTCTCAGCAGAACTTGAAGTTGAAGGAGAAATTAAGCCTCAAGAGCAATGGTGTAAAATTAGCTAATGCTTTAAGTATCAAAGACTTCATCTGCAAATAATGAAATTATTTTTAGCCCAGTATACTCTACGAACTCAGCTACGTAGTCAAGAACAGGCTAGAAAGTAAGAGATTCTGTGCAGAGAAGTTTTTTTCCAAGCTACAATCATCTTCATTAAGCTTGTTAAGGACAGGACTGGGGAGCTGGAAGCCTTGTTGTTCTATAAGCTCCACATTAGCCCTTCCAAGCATCATATTCACGTTCACACTGCAGCAGCAGCAATAGCCAGGCTGGTTAGAGAGCAAAAGATTTTTTCTATCTGTAGAAGACAGAAAAAAACCCAGAAGCAGCTGGGGTATCAACAGTGCATAAAAGGCAAACCCAAGCACCAAGAATTTACTGGTTTTATACACTACACTTTAAAAGAATCAGAAGTTTAAAGAAACACTGGGGTTTGATGGTGTCTCTTTTAGTTCATTTACCATTCACTAATTAAAAATAACCTTCCAGTTTATGCAGGAGCTTGCTTGCTTCTCATTACCGAGTAGTTTAACCCTCTCGCTTTCCTTCAGCATGTTCTGTCAACCAGATTATACATAAAGAAACATGACATGGGCTGTAAGCTTTTCAGGGGAAGGGTAGGCTTATATTGCATCATCATATAGAGCTTTGCACAGCAAAGCTCAGATCATAGAAGCTGCAAGAGAGATAAGACAAGTTCCCCGTCAACCCTTATGTTAGGTGCTAAAATAGGCCGGCTTCCAAGGCAACTGTGTCAAAAAGAAGCACCTTTAGTTTCAAAGTATTCCACTTGAACCAGGGACAATCTCCCTTTCCTTAAAGGTCTTTCTTCCATGTATTTTTGACTCAGCCATCTCTTCCCACTTGGTCCCCTCTAACTCCTTCTCCTGTGACTGTATGCTGTAAAAGAAAGCTGCTTTCATCAAAAAGAAAGCTGTTTTCATGACAGTACCACTGTATTCGGGTACTATGTGTGTGTTCTTGGTGAAGTTTCATGCTGAACCACGCAGAGGTCCCTGCAGCCCGTGCTGTTATTGTGGCTTGTGTAGGCACCCATGTAAGACTTCAGCTGGCTAACTCTGATACGAGTACAGATACGAGCTGGCTGTCTACAGGCAGCATTGTATAGTCATCATGTGCTAGCTATCCAAGTATTTACCCTCAATGACTTAATACCAGCACTGTTCAAACAGGAGAAAACACTTTCACAGCAGAAGCCAAGCTACTGCTGAGCTTGGTAGAGATAAAGGAGCCAGAGATCACTCCATTTCATTGTGAAGACTGTGCTGCTGGTGTGACACCATTGCCTCCCCACTGCACTGATAACAAGACACAAATTTTGAATGCTGCATCACAGAGCTCTGCTGGAGAGATATTTCAAACAGCTGCCTCTGCTACATGACATTGTGAGTAGCTCCTGAGAGCATTCTGAATTCAACGCTTTCCCCAGAAAACTGACAGAAAGCCATCTTAAACCAAAAAGCAAAGCTATGAAATATCTTAGTGCATCTTGACAACTGGAGCCATCCCAAGGGATATCACAGCAACTTCACTCCTTCTCGCTGTCTGCCATTCCACCCACTTTCTATGTAAAATGAAGTCTCTACGCCAGTGCTTGGCCTTATTCTTTCACTGTAAATCCTTCCCTGTGATGCCATCTCCATGGGACTGGGGGAGAGGGGTAGCATAGAACTCACCTGAAGCTGCATGACCACATAATTAAATTTTTCATTCCTTCCACAGCCAATAAATCTGCAAACATGATCCTTCCCTGAAAAGAAACAGAAACATACAGAATGGAACATAAGAGAACAACCCTGTGATCACAATTTTAAAAAAATGGTTTCTGATCAAGGGCTTTAACTGTAAGTGGCATCAGGCAGAGTTTTGCAGACCAGACTTATTTTGCTTCTATTTCCCTCATAGCTCAGGAGAGTACTGACATTCAACAAGAAAACTGCCTGTGAAATAGCCAAGAGTGAAAATCAGTGTCAGGGATCCTCAAATCCTCAAACTGAGAAAGGCCACGAGTGTAACTACTACCATCCCTGAACTAAACCATGGGTAGCACACATGACTACATGGTTTCACAGATTGACGGGGCAGCATGCTTAAATACATTATACCAGCTTTACTCAGAAAATGCTGACTTTTACACACCACCACTTGCCTATTAGCATTGCTTATTCTGAAATAGCTAAACTACTGCTACTTCAAAATGGACAAACCCTGCATTTAATAGTCAGAAACATCTGGAAAAGAAAGGTGCTCATGAAAAAACTCCATTGAAACATTAAAGCAATTTCATAATGAAAGAAAGAAACCTGAGCAATTCCAAGTCAAGTCCTGCCACGCTGCTAGAAATACAAACTACACCTATTCAGGCAAACTCAAACCCAACCAGCCACCCCGCAACACTTGGCTTGTCCTCTAGCTTCATCCTCTGTGTACAAAAGTGCTGCTGCAATGTCTGCATTTCACCACGTGGCACCAGGGAGGACTTATCTTAAAAAGAATTTTAAAATGCAGAGGAGGTGGAGGCTGTGGTTTCAGATCCTGAGCTGTAATAGATTTGTGATGGTGTGCTCCCTGCATTAGCAAAAGAGGAAGTATGATGCACACGTTCCTCTAATAGCAGACTAGTGATAACTGAGTAAAGATTGATGCATACCACAATGGTGCACATTTGGTTCCTGGTTGGTCTTCCAAGTAAGGAAGAGGGTGAATATGATTGCATAGTTTTGCCCTGTATTTGTTTGTAGCACTTGATCAACGGTGATTTTGATTAGTTTTTAAACTAAAGCTTGTTTGATTCTTCCCAGTTTTAAAATAAGAAAAGGAAGAATACATACAGTAATCAGTAAGTGCACTGCCTGTAACACCCTTGGGACCCTGCTACTGCTCTCATTCTAGGCACCATAGGCCTGGGGAGTCAAAAACTGTTGGGGACAGCAAGACATGACAGAACAGGGACCTGGAGGGCAGCAGAAGACAAAGCAGCAGCTTTCTCACTGCAGAACCAGAGCTTTGACCAGAGCAATACATACAGCTGTGGAATATGGAGCTCCATCTCAGGCTCTCAGTAAGAGCATCATGAGCCTTCCCTCCAGGGCCCAGCAACATCTGTCAGCAGAACACCCACACTCTCTCTCCTACCACAAGGAGGTAACAGAGGTGCTGGCAAACAGAACTAGAAGGACAGAGGCCTTGGCTACTCCTTACTCCTTTTGGAAGAACAGGCCTAAAACAAACCAACCAATCAATCCTGGTATCCACCTAGTATTTACCTAGTATCCACCTAGTAACCTAGTATCTGGTTAGATAAGGAAGAAGGTTATGTGGCTGTACATCCTTCATGTCTTTGGCACAGACTTAAGGACACTGTCCAGTTTCAGGACTGTGTGCGCAAGACCATGCTGAAATCATCAAGGAATGTTACAAGCCATCATATCTCAGGAAAAGACATTCAGAGATCACAAAAGTATCTTCTTCAGTATACATCAGGGCAGCTTGCATACTCTTCCCGGATCCCTCTCACATACAAAGCCCATGTTCTGTGTGTGCCCATGAGTACTGGGTGCCACTGGTTTCCTACTATCTGCAAATTCAGTGTTGATTCTGATGTACAGATTTCTGGTTTTCTGAGGGAATTCCTTGAGATATTGCCTGGATGTAGCATGTGTCCTGGCCTAGGCATTACCAAGAAGGGACTGTCAGCAAGCCTCAACTGTCCTACATGCCTTCCTGCCATGGCTCTCAATACAGATGGCTATGCTGCCTGTCAATGTGAAGGCAGCCTCAAAGCCAGATTTGTGGCTACAAAGTCAATATATCTAGATAACCTCAGAAAGAACCAGTTATGTTTCTTTAGGAGCTTATGATACCTGTGTGCTTCAGCATACTGGCAATCTACACAGGTCTCAGTCAGCATGGACAGCCAGTGCAGGTCCACACTCATCCCAGAGCTGACCCCTTTAAGTCTGTACGGATTCACACAGACCAGCCTGGCTTGCTTACATACCGTGAGTCCTGCTTTGCTTTGCCTTTCATAGCACCAGAAGATGGATATTGAGGCAACAGCCAAAACAATGACTGTTTCTGCTGGCACTGAGAGCTACTGTGTGGTTAAGAGAGTAAATCACTCCAATTTTTACCCACTTTTGTTATTTTAAATCACAGAATGGTAGGGGTTGGAAGGGACCTCTAGAGATCATCTAGTCCAACTCTCCTGCCAAAGCAGGTTCATCAAGGCAAGGTCACACAGGAACACGTCCAGATGGGTCTTGAAAGTCTCCAGGGAAGGAGACTCCACAACCTCCCTGGGCAGCCTGTTCCAGTGCTCCCACAGTAAAGAAGTTTCTGCTCATGTTGAGGAACTTCCTGTGTTCCAGTTTGTTCCCGTTTCCCCTTGTCCTATCACTAGGCACCGCTGAAGAGAGTGATTGCTCCATCTTCCTGACACCCACCCTTCAGATATTTATAAACATTGATCAGATCCCCTCTCAGCCTTCTTTTCTCAAGGCTAAACAGCCCCAGGGATCTCAGTCTTTCCTCATAAGAGAGATGCTCCAGTCCCTTAATCAGTGACTAAGCCCTCTGTTGGACTCCCTCCAGCAGTTCCCTGTCACCCTTGAACTAGGGAGCCCAGAACTGGAGACACTATACCAGATGTGGCCTTACCAGGGCAGAACAGCGGGGGAGGAGAACCTCCTTTGACCTGCTGGTCATGTTCTTAACGCAGTCCAGGATACTATTGGCTGCCTTCACCACAAGAGCACATTACTGTCTCTTGGTGAACTTGTTGTCCACTGGGACTCCTAGGTCCTTCTCTGCAGAGTTGCCTTCCAGCAGGTCAACCCCTAACCACTGGTGTATGGAGTTATTCCTCCCCAGGTGCAGGACCCTGCACTTGCCCTTGTTGAACTTCATGAGGTTCCCCTCAGCCCAACTCTCCAGTCTGTCCAAATCCTGCTGAATGGCCGCACAGCCTTCTGGTGTATCAGCCAAACCTCCCAGTTTTGTATCATCAGCAAACTTGCTGAGAAGATACTCTGTCCCTTCATCGAGGTCGTTGATGAAGATGTTGAACAGGACTGGACCCAGCACTGATCCTTGCGGGACTCCACTAGTTACAGGTCTCCAGCTGGACTTGGCACCATTGAATACCACTCTTTGGGCTCTATTGTGTAGCCAGTTCTTAATCCACAGCCTTCTGGTGTGTCAGCCACTCCTCCCAGTTTCAAATCATCAGCAAACTTGCTGAGGGTACACTCCATCCCTTCATCAAGGGGTAATTGCAAAACACTGACAGGCAGCACACCATATACTTTTTATTGTTGTAAAACTACAAACAAGAACATTAAAAACCAATCCTCTGACAGAGAGAACCTGGCCACCTAAATAAATCATTTCAGTGAAACAGGAGTGGTAGGGTCCAATACACTTGACTGTGACTTAAGATGCATCCCTGCTAATTTGGTACTGCTTGTTCTGATTTTGAGCATATTTCTGAGAACATTTTTCTTTTTTTAAAACCAGTCTCCTCCATAACATGATTGTCTTCTGGATCACAACATTTTACAGAAAGAAAAAGCCTTTACATTTTTAATTTATTGCCTTTGAGAACTGTATGAAGGTTTAGGCCAACAATATTTCTACTTACTATAATTTTTTAAAATGATGAACTGACTGACAGTCCTTGATGACCCACATCTCCAAACAGACTTGATTTTATACCGAATCTTCCTTTCTAGCCTAAAATGGGCTCCTACCTGACCTGTTGGTCTTGGGAATTTAGGTCCTCCCTGGAACAGCTCTCCCACGCACTACTCTGCAATACAAGCAACGTGAGGAAAAGAAGAAAGGAGGAGAGGGAAGACTGTGCCAAGGAATATAACACAGCATAGAGAAAGCAGGCCACATTTAGAGGTGGCGTATGTACAGCCAGCTGGTCACATTGATGGGACAAACATTTGCAGCACCAATCCCTCTGGGTTTCTGACGCTTTTACACATTTTTCAACTAAAAGAGACACCAAGTTACAACTGTTTGGTCTCCTGGAGTTCATGCCATGCTGAAGTAGCAGATGGAGGCTGACAGTCAGGCCTGACTTCCAGATTCCTACAGGTCAGTCCTGAGGCTGATCTGAACTATGAAGCTGACAGGAACAATCATGTTAATAACCTTCTGTGCAGCCAGATGATGGGACTGTCAACTTTCCTTTAAGGTAGAAGTAAACAGCCCTCTTTCCTCACGTGCCCTCCTCAAGCATGAAGCCCATAGCACAGGAAAGTAAGAAAAGGAAATAAAAGTTTTTTCAAGGTGTACTTAGTATGGGGAGCCTCAGAACTATTTTACTGCACTAACTGCCTGATCAGACTTGCTCCTCTGCTAGAATGTTCCACTGAAAAGCCATTCTGGTACTACAGAAGACCACAAGCTCGTACTTTAGAAAATAAATCCTATATCTGTATTTGTTTATTACTAAAACAAAGCAGCTACCTTCCAACAAAGTAAAGGAACAGAGTTTTGGCCTTTTAATGAACTAACATAGGTTGGAGGAATAAGTCAGCCCGATGTTCATAAACACTGACCTGAGAAAAGTTTCAGAGAACATGTGTTTAGTTTCACATGCATTCATTTTCCCAAGCACTTAGTTAAGGCAATGTCTTAACGTTCACCCATAGAAATATATTCTTTCTACTTCTGTCTTTATACAAAAATGAACATAATAATTGCCTGTAGGATACTGGGTATGAAACACTAATATTTCTGTTGCTGAAATGGTCTTCATCATCCGTGTTCTGAAGGAACTTAAAAATTACAGTCAAAAACCATGTTCTCATGTATAAAAATAACTTCAAGTACCTGAAAAACCCTTTTACCCTAGGATAGACATCCACTACCTTGTAGAGATATCATTAAAACTCCTATGCTAATACTTAAAAACTTCCATTACATAGCACTTAAAAAATTAAACTGTGATCCTTTTTTAAGTGTATTTTTCCACAAGGATCAAACTCAAACTGCTGGAAACCAGCATTCACTCCAATCTTCTACTTGTTTAAGTTCTTAAATATTCCTAATATATTTTCAATACAGCAATGATACTAATCAAATAGTGAGAAAGAAATATCTGCCATTATTGTTGCAATTTGAGGTGGTTTTTTTTGGTAGCAGACTCCACATTCCCTGTATTTTCACCTGCAAAAAACCAAATAACCACTCTTTTCCCCAAAGGGGTTCAAGAATTTAATCTTTTAAATTTACGATAACATTATTTTGTGATTCATTTCCATAGATGAGCTGTATAAATTATCATAAATTTCACTGGCGATTACCACCACTTCTATAACTGTTACCTTACAATTCTTGTATTGCTTCTGCAGTACAAGACCAATTCTGACATAACAGCATGAGTCCAGCAGTAGCCACCAGGATGATTCCAGGAAAAGGAGAATGTGAAATTCTCCTGCCTTAGGAAGGCAGCAGAAGGTGAACTAACTTCTGGTCAGAGCCACCTAATAGAAGAGTGCTGAGAAGATGAAGCCTGACTTTTCTCAGAGGTGCACAGAGAGACACTGGACACGAGCTGCAGCACAGGCAATTCCCATTAGGTGTCTTTTGGTTTTCATCACGAGGCTGGTCAAACCCTGGCACAGGGAGGCTTTGGGATGTCCATCTTTGGAGATTGTTCAAAACTTCACTGAAAAGGCCCAGAGCAACCTGATCTGTTTCTTTTTGCTTTGAGGAGGAGGTTGTATTAGGAACCTCCCAGGTGGCCCCCACCAGCCTAAATTATACTCTGGATCTGTGTGTCAAACACTTTTTTTTTTAAGGCCACCTCTTGCATCAGCAGCAACCCCTGAGCTCTCTAATCACAAACTCAGCTTAATTCCAGAATCGTCAGTCGAGTTTCTTTTTATTCAGGTAATACATGAAGTCTCGAAACCCATGGTATGCTGCTGGCCAAAAATAACCAGCATGGCACAGGCATCCGGCAGCTGAACCCTAAAGACAACGCATAGGAAAAGCTCAAGTACTTAGTGATGTAACTTGCTTGAGCGCTTGGCACTGCCATGGTCCCTATTATATGCATAGTTGTGGACATCTAGCTATACAATTGCTCTCCCTGGCATTTGGAAAACTACAGCTATTTCTCATGTTGTAGATTATAGATATAATAAACATTTTACTGCTATCCTCTCTTTTATTCACCTGTCAACATCAGTATCAGGTTTATCAGCGCATCACAGATTTTGCATCGTAGGGATATTGAATTCATTTCTGTACAAATATTCTAAAGAAATGGAGGATCTATCAGGACCAGAAAATGAAATGAGATTTATTTTCATAACCTTCTAACTTGACCTGGAAATGGTGTCTGAAGCTTGGCAAAACTGACCAGCATACAGTTTTCTTTTGTCTGCAGTTAGCAAGTTTCATCTCTGGCCAGACACACCAGCTGACTTTGGGAACCTGTGAACTCAGCTGGAGACAAGGAGTTTTGAACATAAAAGAAAAACTCTATGCTGGAAGAGTAAGGCTTAAATAACTACATTATCTAAGAGTAATCAACTAGGATTTAAGCAACTGAGTTAACCTTTTAGTGCTTTTGCAACAAACGAATGAACTAATGGACATAAAACCAAAAGGCTGTTCATCATCTTCTAATTAAACAGTAAAAGATGAAATTGCCTAACTTTGCATGGCATCATTTCCTCTACTTGTTTCCCAAGATCACTAAAATCTTTAGGATGAAACACTGATAATAGATCCCACACAGGGCAAGGGAGAATAATAGCAAAAGAGCAAGAATCCAACAAAGCCAGAAAAAAGTGTGTTGTAAATTCTCTTTCATCCATCCCATGTCCTTCCTCCATCCAGTGGCACAGAAACCATGTAGCCAGATCATTCAAAGACCCATAGGACTGACTTTTCCACGTGGAAAAATGCAGTGCTGGGCAGAGAGGTTAGAGCTACATCAAGTTTCTGAACCTGCCACTCTGTGATCGCCTAAAAACATGCAAAGGGTAATTTACCCTGCTTTCCATCCTTTAGAGATAGCTTGGTTACATCAACCTAGCAAAACACTGCAGAAACATCTAAAATGTTTCTACAAAAGTAAGAGAAAATGAATCATAGAGAGCTGAGGCACTCCTTTAACATGAAAAACTCACATATGCAAAAAAAGACAAGACAAGGATTGGCAAATGAGAAAAAAAAACAAGCAAGATTCCACTTCTTCCCTTATTTTGTTAGGAAACCCTTACCTGTCCAAACCCTGGCAGCAAATGGAGAACAAGCAGCAACGACCTGCTTCATTATCTGCGGTAATAAAATCAGGTACTCGAAATCCACAATGCCTCTGACCAGGCTGCATCTTGCACAACTACTCAATATGCAGAAGATCTCTGCACTGCAGAATAAAAATTAATCAGTCCTACGTAATGAGATTGGTTACACTGGAAAGAAGGCATTTGCAAAGAAAATGACACACTGAAGAGAGCTTAGGAATATCAGGCTGTTGACTGGGGTCACAGGCAAGTACATGGGGCCTCGTAGCCTCACACCAGGGCAAAATTGCCACCATGGATGAAGATGGAACTGTGCTCAGCACCAGAGCAATCTGGCCATTTTACCTGACAAACTGACTGTTGGGCCGCTCCAAGTAGAATCCCAGCAAAGGAAACTGAATGCTGTGGCCCCATCCATATTTTGGGGAGCCTGAAGGCACCCAAAGTGCATGCCTCGTGAGAGATTCTTTCGCACTGTCCTAGTCTCACAGCCCTCAGAGTGCTCCCAGACAAGAGCTATCAAGAAGTGGATAAGGACAGAGAGAATACTTCTGAATTCAAAGCATCTGCTATTGGGTCTCACACAGCCCCAGCTGAGCATCTAGAGCAGACAGTGCCTCGTTTTGCATATAAAGATGGTTTCCATATGCCTCTCTGCAGCAGCCCAAAAGATAGAGAAAATAATCAGCTAGATTTAACTGGGGATATTTGTTCATTATTTTCAAACAGTAGCCTTTGCAAGAACTGTCCTAACAGAACTGTCGTCTTTTGATTAACCTCAAAGATCTCAGAGATGGCAAACAGAGTCCGGATAGTATTTCAAATGCTCCTTTGCCACCTGAATGTTGCTCCACAGCAAATCCAAGGTGGGGAAAAATGTTACAGAAACAGCAGGCAGGTTTCGGTTTGTTTGTATTCCAAAGGGTTAGAAAAGCATTACAGATACGGAAAAACAAAACATCTACAAGTGACAGGACTCTTCCTTCCATGTGTTCAATGACAGTTTTTTCTCCCTATGATTCCAAAGGATAGGGCTCTCAGAGTTCCCTGTGCAGATGTGCCAAACTATCACTGAAACAGTTTCTGAATTTGTTATAGGTAAGATTTTAATCCCTGGTAGGGTAATTCTCTATTAGCTGTCTATAAAGTATTTTTTCTTATTATCTTTTTTCATACTATTCCTTTATTATCCCTATACTCACCAACTACATGCACACATTTCTTATTGCCATACACCATGAATTTTTCATATCGTTTCCATACTGCTTGTTACTTGTTGCACATTTTAGAGATAAATCATAGAAACACAGAATGTTTTGGGTTGGAAAGGGCCTTCAAAGGTCATCTAGTCTAACCCCCCTGCAGTCAGCAGGGACGTCTCTAACTAGATCAGGTTGCTCAGTGCCCCATCAAACCTGACCTTGAACGTTTCCAGGGATGCGGCCTCCAACAGCTCTCTGGGCAACCTGTTCCAGTGTTCCACCACCCTCATAGTAAAGAGCACGTCTAATATAAATCTACTGTTCTCTAGTTTAAAACCATTGCCCCTCATCCTATCACTACATGCCCTTGTAAATAGCCCCTCCCCAGCCTTCTTGTAGGCCCTCTTCAGATACTGGAAGGCCACTACAAGATCTCTTCAGAGCCTTCTCTTCTCCAAGCTGAACAACCCCAACTCTCTCAGCCTGTCTTTGCAAGAGAAGTGTTCCAGCTCTCTGATCATTTTTGTGGCCCTCCTCTGGACCTGCTCCATCAGGTTCATGTTCTTCTTGTGTTGTTTGGAAATAAAGACTTGTTTCAAATGGTGACTTATGGAAGAGGCCTGGCATGATGGAGGATCCCATATGACCACACTGCAGTGACGATACAGGTAAAATGAGGCACGGCAGAGGGGGCAAGCCTCTTTGAGCAGCAAGGACTGTAATACACCTGGTGATACTGAGGTCAACATTCCTAACAGTATCAAAAAAAGAATGCAATTTCCCTGTTCCCCAAGCAAGCTTACCAACACACACTGAGAAAAGGACTTTAGTTCAACAGTGCTAAGGCCCTGTCAGAAGAGGGGAGAGCAACAGGACAATGTAAGCCAAACAGTGCTTGACAAAGATGGAAAAAAAGTTATCTTGTGGTGCTCTGATTAGAACTGGTTGGAGAGAGTAGCACCAGACAGAATGTCCCACACCCGGCAAGCCCAACCTGAGCGAGGAAATACTCTACAGCAACTCTGAGGGACCAAGTGGTTTTGATTTTCGTGAAAACAGCCCAAGAAAGTCAAGAAAAAGACAGAAGTTTTGCTGGAAACATTTTGGGTAAATGTGCAACAACAGGACAACTGAGAGCTTCAGCTCATCACCTGCTTGAAACTCTCTAAGCTAACTTCTCAGTCATGTTTCAGCTAAAGCCTAGAAGGGAACTACTGCTGATGTTTCCCTGCCACAAGACAGTATAAAGATTTGGAAGGCTGGTCAGAATAAGATCTATGATCCTTGCAAGTAGCAATATGACTCAAAAAGAACTTTGCCTTTGGCGAAGACATGAATATCTAAACAGATAAGGAAAAAGCACTATACAGCTAGAAAAAAACAAATCAAGTAAGAGTAGAACAGAATGACTCTACAGAGCGGTTAAGAGATACTGAAGTGGCAGTGAGATCACTTAGCCAAGCACAAGTATCACAGAATCATTTATGTTGGATGCATCCTCTTGAGATCACCTAGTTCGCCTCTCCTGTTCAAGCAGAGAGAGCTAGAGCAGGTTGTCCAGGTGTGCGTCCAGTTGGGTTTTGCATATCTCAACGGACAGGGACTCCACAACCTCTCTTAGCAACCTGTGCCAGTGTTTGACCACCCTCACAGTAGAAAACTACACAGTGTTTATTGGAAGGTATAGAGACTATCTAGAAGAGTCATTAAATGATTAATTCCCTAGTTGTTCTGTGTGGACTGCCAGTGCACAGAGGACACTGTGAGGGACCTGCAGCTCTGTTCCTTATGTGGCTATTCTGTAAAGCACCCCAGAAAGTGTGACTGCTGTCCAAACTAATCAGGAGCTACTGCACAGAGAGGTACTGCCCCATCCAAATCAGGTCCTGAAGTAGTTCTGAAGCAGCGTGGGCCAATGGCTACCCTCCTCTATCCCAAACTCTGTAAAGTTCTAGCAACTTGCAAGACCCTGATCACAAACTCTGAAAAGAGCAGCAGTTCATTAGTCCCTTACTGTTGGTGTGATAACTAAACAGAAAACGATGAAGCTGCACTATTTAAGAAGGACTGCAATGTTGTTGTGCCAGTTCAGCCATCATCATTTTACGCTGCCATCAGTTGCCTCATCACACAGGCCAACACTGAACTCAGCAACATCCCCTCAGAAGTCTTCTTGCAGACAGTCCTGCCATAAATTCCTGTGGGCCCAGCTCCTCCGCTGCCCACTGTGGTGGCAGAATCACCTGCTGGACACAATGGACAGAGATGGCTCCTTCAGTGGCCCTTCACATGGAAGGACACCACCAAGAGAGATCAGCAAGATGCAACCAGCCCCAACAGAAGCCACACCCAACAGAAAGCTCTTTCAACTAATTGGCTCCTGGTTAAAATAGCCTTGGCCTTGCCGACCACCCCAACCATGACCACCTGGGTGAGGGCAGAGCCACAGAGACACAGGTGGGCCAGGTTCTGTCTCTGGAACATGAAGCCAGCAGGGAAAACAAAACATTCTGCTAGGTTGTGACTCATTCACAGGTCAGCTCCAACTTGGGGCCCACAGCTTGGGCCCCAGCAGTTCAAATGCTCAATTCTACCAAAAAAGTACAGAGGAATTTTAGACAGCACTGTTCCCTTGCTTTTTACCTGGAAAACCATGAACCAACTATATCATCTCTGGTAATACCATCAACTTCCTCCATCCACCAACTGTTTGGATAAAGTCAGCATCTCATTTTCTGAAATGTTTCTCACCTTTTTGCACCAGCTCACAGTGAAAACATACACAATACATGATTCCCAACTCTCTAAATCTTATTTCTTATTTTAACTTTATCATTTATTTCAGTAAGGCATTTGGGGATTAACTGTGAACCAAAAAAGCTAAATTATTCATGGAACAGCTTGATTTGTAAAAATATGGCTGAAGTAATTTGTCCTTCTTAAATGCAGGATAGCTGATTCACAGCTGACTCTGCTTCTTTTGTCTCTTCTGTCCCTTGATATTTGCTAACTGCTTTGCCAAGGGACTTTCCTAATTCCACATACCATCACCCCCTCTCTCCAAATACCAGGATCATGCTGTGTACAACTGTGGGTGTTTTTTCAAGCATTTGGTTTTCTCAACTATTTTCCGGAAATAAACACTGATGGAAAGCATGAGTATTAGTCAACTCCTTGCTCATTTTCTGATACTAGTTCTGATTTAGTGACCTCAGGTCATGTTTTTCAAGCACTCCCTGCCCTGGATGTAACACATATTGACACTAGCCAGCATCATCTCAGCATTCTAATAATGTGCCATTCTATGCAGTCACACCCTCACTCAATTCAGAGTAGTTCCAAGTGTACAACCAAACGCAAAAATCTCAACTTCTGCTCGCCCTCACTGCATTGCATTCAGACCTCAGCACCCGCTCTGACGTTCTCTGGGAGCTCTGTGTATTCAGGCCTTTCACAGATCAACAGCAAGCTTCCTCCTAATGACCTGCATTGATTTCTCCTTTGTTTCGATTCTCTTTACACAGCTCAGCTGCACGTATTGTAAGACAGTGAATTAAAAAAATGCTCTCTCAGTCCTCCTCTTAGAAGAGCTGAACTGTGGAAAACTATCTGACCTTCAAAAATAGCCCACTGACTTTTACCTGGAGGCCATCTCTCACCAACATTGAGTAATCCCTGTTTCACATTACTTGCAACAGTCTCACCCTCTAATTCAGTCCTGTCTCTGGAGATTTGGTGCAAGGGCAGAGGAACACCCACAGACATAGGGCCACAACACTACCTCTGAAGCATGAGCCCTTGTGATAAGGATACTACCCACTGCTTCACGGGAAGGTGTTTCCTCAGCCCAAGTGGGAATCCTGCAAAAAGGAACATGCCTTCAAAGGCATATCACACTCGAATGTGTAAATTGTACCTGTCAATAGCTGGCCTCACAAGGAAATCCACACACAGTGCACTTCAGCCAACAGCAGTTCTCAGTTCCTCACAGGTAGATTTGGAAATTCCTTGTTTACATCCTTCCCTAGCAGTTTTCAGTAAAAGCCCACTCACTGTTCCATCAGCCAGGAACAACTGCAGCAAGACTGCTTCCTTGCACCCTTTGGTGTTAAACTGCATCTCATCAGCATTGCAAAAGCCTTTGGGATACTGGCTGGCTTCTTTTACCCTACTCTACTAGTTCACTCCAAAGAATGACTGGGACTTTAAAGATCAGCACAGAAAGTTTTAACTTTTAGCCATATTTATAATTTCATCTGCGCAAACAGAAACTAGCATCCTGGCACAAGGCAAGTCCCCTTCAAGTGTACTTTCTTAGGTGGAAGCAGGGTTGGACATGAGTCAGGGAAAACTCCCATTTTGCTGCTTCCCAGTCAGTTTGAAACCTGCTTATAAGCTCTGTCAGGTTCAACTATAGAAATCAATGGTCCCAGGGCTTCCACATCCAAATCAATATAAAACAGTGTTAGAGAAAATTATGAATAGGTATATAATTCAAATTAACGTGATTAAAAACCACCACTCCCAAAACTAAAAGACCTAAATCATTTCACACTTTGCCTTCAGGACAGTCAGGTATAGGAAAAATTAACTAATTGCCAGTTTCCCTACACTTCATGTTATCCACTCTTTGCGCACATCTACTAGTCAACCATTTTACTTGGAGACTATGTCATGCTCACAGTGCTACAGTCACAAACATTGTCCTGGTCCTCTGGGAGGCAATCAGCTAACTGCATTTCTTAGCCAGGCATTGCTTCCCCTATTCTTACCTAATCAGTATCACTAGACTGCACAGATCAGTGTACTAATAGTTCTGTTTAAGTCTCCTCACTGTTCTTATAGCCTGGCAGACAAAAAAAAATAGTCCCTGTACTTGGAACTCACTTGAGTAGGATGCTTTGAAGAATGTAATAACTTTCTGAGCTGAATGACTTAATGTAACATCACATAGACGGAAGCTGAAGAGAAAATTATAAAAAACATTTACAATTTTGAATTCCAATTGTTAACACGCACAGTGACCTTTAGCACTTCCAGAAGGCTTTCTGCCTTACCTTGCAGCTTTTTCAGGACAGCCACTTCCATCTTGAGAACTTGCTTGGGCTGCTGGGCTGATTCCACCTTCAAGGCCACATTCTCACGGGTCAGCAGATCCATCGCCTCATATATCTCCCCAAAGCCACCACCACCAATCTTCTTCAACTAGAAAAGTACAAAGAAGTTTGGTACAATGTGCAAGAGACAACATCTAACTGGCTCTCACAGCACCAGGCACTAGCTTCTTCACTGCACAGGGAGAACAAACTTGACTCCCAATCTGTGCTGTGCCTGACTCTCTTCACTGCACAGCTAGGCAAAAGTCCAGCTACCCGCTTGACTGTGCTATGTATAAATTCTTTGCTGTAACAGATAACATGCCTAGCAAGTGATGACATGTGATACATTTAAAAACAAATGATAATGCCTGTTACCTAAATAATGTTCTTTCCAAAATTCAGTGAAAGACCCTTCAAGGAGATTGCAGAACCACTATCCAGACCAAGATAGAAAAAAACTGTCATTCCCCTTCAACAAACCCATCTCTGTAGTAAAAATATAACCATGGTAGTAGGAACTAATGCTTTCAAGAAATAAGTTAAATGTAGTTTACATCTCATTCACAGGATTTTAAATACAGATCAGAACATCCACTGGAATATCTTACAAGATGCTTGACTTGCTCTCCTAGTGGTTACTTCAGTGTCACACTTCAGAGAACTGTCAACTGAATTACCTCAAAACAGTTGCATACAAGTCACAAGTACTGCTTCATTGTTTCTAATTCTAGCATTCTCTTTTTTTTTTTTTTTTTCAATTTTAAATCACACCAAATGATGCTTTTTGTGTCTCTGGGCAAAATTAAAGACTGTTTTACAATAGAAGGATATAATTACTTGGAAATCAAAACATTTTCAATTGACATAAACTATGTCTAAGTTTCAGCATATTTGGTATGCACTTACTAGAGAGAGATCATCTGCCTGTTCTAGAGTAGCCACCCACTCGGAGTGAGCTGGGATCCTCTGCATTTCCTGGAAGGCAATTCCTTGATTCTCTTTCTGATGAGACTTGACAGCATATGCTCATATAGTTATACATATGCATGTACAAAACAGACTCCTAACATGTTGCAAGTGTCAGTGTCTATGCCAGGAAAATAATTTTATATTTGTTTCTCTTAGATATATTTAAAGCATACTATGCTGCCTAGGAACAAACTCAGGTTTACAGCTGAGCTAGATCAGGGCTCCTTTGATCTGCCCAGCACTTGCTCATTGAATCTAGCTGCCACTCTTCCCTTCAGCATTCTGTGTTCACTCTGTTCACAACTGCTCAGGAAGTCCTGAGCACTGCTTCTTTCCAATGGCAGAAGTAACACTTGTACAGAAGTTTAACTCAGGTGCATAGTGAAACATGTATCTTACACACTGTTTAATGAGGTTTAGATGATATTGTAGCGCCTTCTGCACCACAGAGGGACTGTCTTGTGCATTTGTCTAGTTTGCTGAACAAAGGTCCTTGCCTCTCAAGGGCAGGTTTTTTTCCTTCTTAAGGAGACCCAAACTATTTGCTTTCCTGGCTTCCCAGTCAAGAAAAACAGCTCTGAATGAAGAAGGCAGTACTTTCCATATTAACGGCCTGACTATTGTCTCTGAAGCTATTTCTTGATGAACCTTTGAGATCTGCTGTCCGGAGCAACGTCTCCTTTTACTCCTGTCTTCTTTTACTTGTTATTTTTCCTCACAACCTTCCACTGGGCTAAACAGGCACGTTCATACAGTAAGCAGCCAAATAACTGGGTCACCACATATTATTCATAAATTATTACAGTGTAGCCCTAGTTCTACTTGGAAATTCACACTAAGCGAGCTGGCTATTAAAAAATCTTTCTATCAAAACAATGCTACTTTCAGCATAGCAACAACATGTCAGCTAGTAGCTCAGGATTCAGTACATAGGATTTTCTGTTGCCTGATGCATTAATGACACAGAATGGAAAGGGACACTAAAAGCTGCAGAAGGCAGAAAGTTTAATTGGGATCTGGAAGCGCTTTGCAGAAGGTTGAAAAAATTCTCAGTGGGAAAATGTATAACATCACAAGCAAAAGTCAACAGTAATAAATGTAACACAACATAGTTGGGATGGAGAAGAAACATAGGCTACCCAAATATGTTACTGGGTTGTAAATTCAAGAAATTGAGAGAATACTTCTGGGGAGAAATACTGCTGAGGCAGCACAGAGGGCATACAACATCCTTTTCCATTCACTGGCCTTAACAAGCACAGCTCCCACATCCAACACAGCTGACAAAATGCAAAGCTACTCCAATATAAATGGTCTAGTCACGTACGATGCACAATACTGAACACCTTGCTGCTAGAGGATCTCACTAAGTTAGGAGTGGTTTGTTTCAGGATGAAGAGAATGATCAGGAGCCTGGAAAAACTAAGGACAGACTAGGACTGCCACCTCAGAAAAAGCAAAAGAACGTGCATTAGAAAAGCAGGTTCAGGAAGAAAGGTACAGGTATTGAGACTGCTCACCTGGGAGAACAGCCAAACTGGAGGATCCATATAAGTCTAGAGAGCAATAAATGTGAGATGACATGAAATCAAGTGATCTGTTGAATCAGAAAACCAATTTTACACACACATTCCAGCCAATGAGCTGCCCAAGAGCCCTCAAGTTGCCTCTGCTTCCTCACATGCTTTCTCACCCTCTTACAGAAATTATTCTCTGGCATGCTTTTCTCAGCACACCAGATGGTCCTACTTGTCATTACCAGCACTGCCATCCTCCTTGATTTTTCAGCAACATCCAGAGGCCATCAGCAGCCGTTTCCTTTTCTTTACGGCAGAACAAGTTGTTAACTTGCAACTCAAGGTCTTGGCTGAGGTCAGGGCTTATCACACTGACTTTCCCTCATTGCTTGGGTACTCTGTGGGAGTTCACTGTTTAAGACGAACTCAGCACAGCCTTCTGCTGGACACAAAGGAGAGATGGGCATATACCACTCAAGAAAATAAAAAAATAGTGAAACTATTAAACACAAAGTCAAGAAAGAGAAAAGAACATCTAATGAGATTCACTTAAGTGGTAATTATGAGTCACCAGCCCATGCTAAGCCTCACTGCTCTGGGAATATTATCCTCTCATCTCGTTTCCTACCTTCTACCAGTCCATTTACTATAAAGACTGGGCTACAGGCTGACAACATCAGTAGGATTCATTCTACCTAAACACATGAGCCTGTATGTGAGCTGGGTGTCCAGGCTTCCATTACAGCCTGTGGAGTCAAGTGAACAGTTCATCTGATCAAACACAGGTATCAGTCTGGACTTGCACATACACAACTAAAATTAAGTAAGCTGCCTCTCAGACGTTATTTCAGTCCTTTCAGCATCCTGCTAATGGCCACATGACCATACAGCTCATTGCAGTGCTTCTTCCATATGCTAAGAGGTTTCAGGCCACATAAGGCCCTTGGAGGGAACTGTTACTGAAAAGCCACTTTATTTGACTCCTCAGTGTAGCAATCTCCAAACAGGGGGTTCCAGGAATTCCCTAAGCAGGACTGTCTCTCAGGACTACTGACACAAAAGCAGACATGTCCTGGTGGGGAAAGCCACTCCCCAAAGTCTCCCTGCATCTATCAGTAGTTACACAGGACACAGGTGGCTCCCTTTGAAGTCGCTTTTAAATATCCTCAAATATTTTGGATTTATCCTGTAAAGACTCTTGTAGCACAATTCTCCAGAGCCTATTAAAAAGCAACACACAGCCTTCCCACTAAGCAGAAATCAGCACTCACAGAAGGCAAGTTCAAAAAACACCAAGGCAACACATCACCCCCAGCCAAAAATAGCTATCAATTATGAATTTAATCTTTTATTCAGCAAGTGTATATGATACTACCGCTCTAAACAAAGTCTGCCTTCCAAAAATATTACATAGCAACTAGACCTTCCCAGGAAAGCACTCCAGGACCAAGGCATGAGTGGTTTCAGTCTCAGGATCAGTGGCAAGGTCAGGAACAAGAACACGTCCTCTGAATCCAGACAGAGGGACCAAATGGAGACCCAGCAACCTACGGTGAACTCAGCCAGGGTCAAGGCTGTCACCCACAGGCTTCAAATGCTGACAAGGTCAAACAGTGATTACCATGACTGCCTTTTAGGAGCACTTGCATAGTTAAGCCTGCAACTCCTGAAGCCCAACTCAATGGCCTACTTGATCCAGAAATGGCTAGCAGGCCTCATCTGACTTAACAACAGGTGAGGCAGAGCCCATTCAACTTGCTTAAGAGAACAGGAGTTACACATATCTCAAGGGAAAACTAACATACAAAACAGGCATGAGCTGAGAAGCCAATTAAGGGGAACTCAAACAGCCATATTCTAAATCATCTGAAGTCCTGTCAAAGCCCACTTCACAGAATCACACAGAATCACAGAATCATTAGGGTTGGAAAGGACCTCCAGGGTCATCAAGTCCAACCTTTGTCCTAGCATCTCTCTAATCACTACACCATATCCTCAAGTGTTGCATCTATTCATTCTTTAAACACTTCCAGGGACGGTGGCTCCACCACCTCCCTGGGCAGTCTATTCCAGTGCCTAACTACCCTCTCAGTAAAGAATTTCTTCCTAATATCTCATCTAAACCTCCCCTGATGCAACTTGAGGCCATTTCGCCTCGTCCTATCATTACTAATTTGAGAGAAGAGACCAACACCAGCCTCGCTACAACCTCCTTTTAGGTAGCTGTAGAGGGCAATAAGGTCTCCTCTCAGTCTCCTCTTCTCTAGACTAAACAAACCCAGTTCCCTCAGCCGCTCCTCATAGGGCATGCTCTCCAGCCCTTTCACCAGCTTCGTTGCCCTTCTCTGCACCCGCTCCAGCACCTCAATGTCCTTCTTGCACTGTGGTGACCAAAACTGGACACAGTACTCAAGGTGCGGTCTCACAAGTGCCGAGTACAGGGGCACAATCACCTCCCTACTCCTGCTTAAAGCAATATCCACAGAGTGAGACCAAAACAAGCCCCAAGACTGACTAAATACTTTCCGTGTCCCAAGTTCCCTCTTGGAACCATAAACAGCCCTTATGATCAAAACAAGGTGAAGAGTCCACAAAAGTTTGAGGGGCTTCCAGTAAGGTTTCCAAAACAAACAGGGGACGGACAAGTGTAACCAAAACTTCAGTTCAAGAACCTCAGAAACCTGGAAGAAACCAAAGCACAGACTGTACCTTACAAAAGGGCATACACATGTAAAAGAGTAACCACTTGTACTCAAAGCTCAGTGCAGGAGCTGCCAATGCTGTCTTGCTTATTAATAACTGTCAGTTGTGAATCTCCAATACAAAGCATTTAGGTGAAATAGATACATCCATTCAGCTTTAACCTCTATACCTAGTTCAAAGCAGGTACAAGTTTAACCTTGTTCCCTCCCCTGAACAGAGCAGTTCACATCATTTAGAGCATGTGTAGATCATCACCCTCTGGGGTCTCAGCAAAAGCTACACGGTTCCAGTATTGTCCAAATTTTATCCAGTCTAACCATCAAAAATCTCTGCAAGTAAAGAGTGATGACTCAAAAGAATATTTCAAGTCCAAAAGTTTTGATAAAAAGCATAAGCACTCTCTGTCCATGCCTTCTCCAAAAATAAGAACAAAAATATCATTGCTGTCAGGCAGCCAAACTTCACTGACTTGGACTGACAGGAAAATGAACTATGAACAGGATAACTGCAGAGAAGTAAAACCTTCACTTGCCAAAACTTTGTCAGTCAGCATATAGGAGCAGAGAAAGAAAGGAGTTCAAGGAATACATCACACTGATCTAAAATTAGAAATTGGCTCAATACTGGAAGTATGCCAGCACTAAGAACTACAAGGTTCAAGCAGATGCCCAGCCAGAGACAGTCACAATGGGAGGACAAATTACACAAAAAAACCTGGCAGCTGAACCCCAACATCACATAAAAACACCACACACCCACTGGAGCACAATCTGTCACTCACAGTAAAGCTTGGACTGTCTGGCTGGCACGCCATGGGTTAGATTCAAAAAGTCTATGATAAAGAAAAAAATGCTACTTGTGATGTTACAGTTGTATGCCCACTTTAAGGTACACTCCCTTTTTCACCTGTCATAGGTTCATGCAACAATGAAGTCGTTGAATCCCATACTTAGTGCTTCTACCAAATTTAAAAATAGTTTTAAATGTTCCCCTATGAGCACAACTGAGCACATTTGAGGCTTTATTTGGAGTTTTGGATGCTTTGTTTAGACTGTGTTAAAACAATGCTTCCATCACTTACAGAAGCTCTAGCTTTCTTGTCTATGAAGGAGAAACTCAAAGTCTGATGAACAGTAGGAACAGTACAAGCCAAAGCTAGTTAGGGTAAAGGAGAATGGAGAAGGATGAGTATTTGTAACCATGCACCTGAAACAATGGCTTAGCATCAGGAGAGCATCTAAATTCAGCTTTGCAAAGAACATGCACCAATCTAACCAAATTTCAGACTCTAAGGAAATTTCTATTTGTGCAGGGAGGGTCAGAGAAAAGGTGCAAGCAGTATTTTCTGAGAAGTCCATAAGCACAGAGCACATTTCAAGTCCTATACATCAGTTAACCTGCACATGTATCATCGTGCCAAAACAAGTGTACATATGTGGTGGGTTAACCTTGGCTGAGCACCAGGTGCCCACCAAGCCACTCTATCACCCCCCCCTTTCCTTCCCCTCTCCCTCCTCAGCAGAGTAAAAAAAGAGAAAGGGGAGGAAAATAAGATAAGGAACAGAAAGTAGTTTAATAATAACAAAAGCAATAGCCAAGCAAATCCGCGTGCGGAAGCAAAGGAAACAAAGTTTTATTCTCTACTTCCCATCAGTAGGTGATGTTTGGCCACTCCATGGGAAGCAGGGCTCCAAGACGCGTAGCGACTGCTCTGGAGAACAACGGAACGGCTCCCCCCTTCTCCTCCTTCTCCCGAGCTTTATAGCTGAGCTGATGCCATATGGCATGGAATATCCCTTTGGTCAATTCGGGTCAGCTGTCCTGGTTGTGTCCCCTCCCAAGATCTTGCCCACCCCATCCCACTGGAGGGGTGAATGTTGGGATCCTTGCTCAGCAGTAGTCACAACACGGGTGTGTTATCAGCACCCTTCTAGCTCCCAGCACAAAACACTGCTGCTATGTGGAAAACCAGCTCAGCCAGACCCACTACAACATACTCTAGCCCAGAGCTGCAAGAGCACAGCATGACTTTCCTTCAGCTGTGCCAGAAAGCCCTAGGAGTGGGATAGGGGTTGTCTCCATTTTGGTATCTAATCACAGAGAAAACTGAGATTCTCCATCTTCTCTCAGAAAGCATGGAGAATGAAAAGCAGTTTGAATTGCTGAAATATAAATAGGCTGTTTGGGGATAGGCCAGATAGAAAAGTGAAGGCTGTGGAAAAAGCAGGAGCAGAGTGCTAGGATGATGAAAGGCAGGCAACAGGGAAGTAACAAGAACAGTGCAAGGTGGAACTGTCCAGGGCAACAAAGAGATACAGGCATAAGGCAAGTCTAATGAAAGGATATCATGTTGGGTGAAGTGGGCTGTTGAAAATACACACACAGAATCACACAGAAAATTGACTAGATTGGAAAAGACTTTTAAGATTATCAAGTCCAATCATTAACCTAACACTGACAAGTCCTTGACTAAACCATATGCCTGAGCACTATGTCTACATGCCTTTTAAATACTTCCAAGGATGGGGACTCCACCACTTCCCTGGGCAACCTGTTCCGATGCCTGATAACCCTTTCAGTAAAGAAAGCCTTCCTAATATGCAATTTAAACTTCCCTTGGCGCAACTTGTGGCCATTTCCTCTCGTCCTATCACTTGTTACTTGGTTGAACAGACTGACCCCCATCTCTCTACAACCTCCTTTTTGATAGTTGTAGAGAGCAGTAAGGTCTCCCTGCAGCATCCTTTTCTCTAGGGTAAAAAACCCCAGGTCCCTCAGCTGCTCCTCATAAGACCTGTGCCCTAGACCCTTCACCAGCACGGCTGCCCTTCTTTGGACACACGCCAACACATCAATGTCCTTCTTGTGGTGAGGGGCCCAAAACTGAACACAGTACTCAAGATTCAGCCTCATCAGCACCAAGTACAGTGGTAAAATCACCTCCCTGGACCTGCCAGCCACACTAAGAGGCCAGGATGCCACTGACCTTCCTGGCCTCCTGGGCACACTGCTGGCTCATGTTCCGCTGGCTGTCGATCAACACTCCCAGGTACCCTTCTACCAGGCAGCCTTCCAGCCACTCCTCCCCAAGCCTGTAGCATTGCATGGGGTTGTTGTGACCCAAGTGCAGGACCTGGCCCTTGGCCTTGTTGAAGCCCATACAATTGGCCTCAGTCCATCAATCCAGCCTGTCCAGGTGCCTCTGAAGAACCTTCCCACCCTCAGGCAGATCAACACACTCACTTAACTTGGTGTCATCTGCAAACTTACTGAGAGTGCCTCAATCTCCTCATTAAGATCTTTGCTTAAGATATTAAACAAGAGCAGCCCTAGTACTGACACCTGGGGAACACCACTTGTGACCAGCCACCAACTGGTTCTAACTCCATTCACCACCCCTCTCTGGGCCTGGCCATCCAGCCAGTCTGTGATCCAGCAGAGCATATGACCATCCAGGCCTAGGGCAGCCAGGTTTTTTATGAGAATGCTGTGGGGAACAATATCAAAGGCTTTACTGAAGTCCAGGTAAACAACATCCACAGCCTCTCCCTCATCCACCAAGGGGGTCATCTTGTCATAAAAGGAGATGAGGTTCATTAAGCAGGACCTGCCCTTGATGAACTTGTGCTGACTGGGCCTGATCACCTGGTTGCTTTGTAAATGGTGTGTAATGGCACTCAAGATGATGCACTCCATGACCTTCCCTGGTACCGGGGTCAGACTGACAGGTCTGTAGCTCCCTGGATCCTCCTTCCAGGTAGGAAATAACCTACCCACAGCCTGGAACTGAGTGAGTTCAGAGTCCTGAGTCTCTTCAGTCCTCTGCTCTTCACAGCCCTCTGCAAAACTCACAGGGCAGCTGTACCATAGCTAGTTAGCACAGAGAAACAACTTAGTGCTACTACTACAAATCACTTGTAGTTCGAAGTAGTGAGGCTTCCACTCTGAGTTTAATAACTCAGACATTGCTGGTAATCCAAGTTAAAAACAGACACAATGGCACACATGGGATTTTTTTTTTTCAGCTTTTTCAAAGCAAAGCTTTTAAAGAGCTGAAAACAAAAAAATCTCAAGAAACATACAGAATTTTAAGAAGTATAAAAGGTGCATGATCCTTTCATGTGTTATATTCTAGTTTCTTTAATTGAGGTGATAATATAATGCTACTTCCTCCATCACCCCAGAGACTTCACTTTATTATTAAAGAGAAAGCCATTTATAAGCCAGAGGAACTGCATCCTCTGAACAATTCTGGTGGCAATGAAACACGTGTCTGGAGGATGAGATTCTCCCCATGTCTACTACAGAGCTCTTGCATGATTCTGGTCAAGCTGCTGAAGTCTCTACTCACAAGTCATCATTCAATCACATGCCCATCTGCTGGGTGCCTAAGGCCAATCAGCCAGGTTCAGTCTACAGAAGTTATGAGCATGCCTAGATGCCCATGATGTCCAGCAGCGTTGTGCTTTGGTCATAAATATTAAGCAGTGTGTAAAAAAAATAATAAAAATCAAGATCTAACTAAATTTGAAACCCTATCTGTAAAAGCAAGCTAATAGCTCTCTCTTGTATCACCTGGTAAAAACACGAATAATAATAAATATGTATCTCATACAGATACTGCAGCAATAAGAAACATAAAAAGCTGAGTTTAAATGGCAAACTCATGCCATAAATTTAAATGGATAGTGAGATCTGCAGCCATACATCAAATACATAAAAGATGAAATGGCTACTAATTCAGTGTACCCCATCCGGCTTGTAAAACAGATGAGACAGTTGTACCATAAAGAACTAAAACTCTTAACATGTGATGATATCTTTCAGAAGTACCCTAGTAAATTTAAACAGAAGTTGTACCAACAAGCTAATTATTGAATTTGTGACTTTTGAAGTATCTGACATTCCAACCCTAGACATTTGCTTTTAAATTATTTTATTGTAATGCAATTTATTCAAAGACACATCTGTAGTATTCTTTGCCACAGTAACATGAAATCTAAGTTTCTTACTAAAAGGTGACTCAGCCTGCTGCAACAGTTCAATCCTACTTAAAAATCCTTGGCAGGTTTAGTCTTCTAAAAATACCAGATAGTCTAAAAACCACTACAGCAATATTAATTGTCTTCCTGCAGTATCTTACTAACATGTCAAACCATACCACTCCACTGCTGCTTGCCAAAGCCAAGGATTAACCAGACAAATTTATATACTACTACGGGAGGAGGAGACCTCTTTGGGCCACCAAGGAAAGCACAAAGCCCAAGCTACTCACCACTTTCCAGCGATCTTTGACCACATAATTGGCCGGAAGAATGTCGACCTGTTCCCCTCCTCCACTCATGTTTGGTTCGTCCTTGATGACTGCTGCTAGGCACTGCATTTGCCAGTCTGAGAGTATTTTAGTAGCTCCCAATATAAACGAGCCATTTATCTGGGGAAAAAAAGAGTGGGGGGAAAGAATGACAAAATTAGTACAGGTCACAGCAGAAGTACATGCTACGTTTCCACAGGTTTTGCTTATACCTAAATCAGAACCGGTCTCTTGGGAAAGAAGGCAAACTCACCTTGCAAACACCTGAGCTCACTCCATGCATAAACCTGGCAGACGCAACCATGCTACAAGTCAGCAGCACAAATGAAAAGGGTGACAATTACCAGCTATATCATGCAGGAGTCCAGTGCTCTTGGGCCCGACAGCCAACAAGTCAAAGAGAATCTAGCAATAAATGCTGCAAGAGCTGTTATTGTTACAAGGCAAAAAAGTCTTGCTTTAACAGAGCAGCTGCTACATAGGCAGTTTTTATGGTTTTCACTGGGCGACATCCAACACAAATCAGAAAGGTTTGCCAGGTATTGCATTCAATAAGCCTAAAAGCACATGAATTAAGGTAGAAGGGCTTTACAGAGCCAGGATTACAGACGCTATCCGTGTGATGAACAGCCAAGCAAAGAAGACAGGGATGGTTAGAAAGGGCTTCAGCCATATATAAATTAAAAATTAAATTGAAAATTAAAATACAGAGAGATATCTTGTTCCTATCATGTTTGCATTCTACCTCATGCCCCTTTTTCCTGCTTTATAGGGAGCTCCAGATAGCCTATGCTGAAAATAATTTTCTTTTGAGGTTTTTGGTTATAATTCTTCTAAAAAAATGACCTTCAGATACACATTAAGGCCACTTTCCTAGAAGAAAATGAATTGAAACAGGACTAACAAAAGATCTTTCTAATGCATTTTGTCTCTTTCTGTAAGGTATTTTTCTGGCTTTAGAAGCAGGCCAGATCTTTTATTAAGCTTTGTTAGCAGTTCTATCATCCTTCCCCCCAAATATGAAATAAACTTCTAAAAATGAGCGTTACTATAGCACTTTGACTGCAGACTTAAAATTAGCAACATAAATACCAAATTAGAAAAAAAAGACCAGAGCTGGTCATTCAACCATCACACTTCTTCAGGCCTCAAGAAAAAGAAGAAAAGTCACCAGTGAATTATGAGCTCAAGTAGAGAAAAACAGCTCATTCCCTGGCAATAGAAGGACTAAGAAGGATAGGAAGTGACTAGCATGTAGCGTGCACTAGGAAGCAGCAGACAGAAGTATATCAAATGTGTAAGACAGAGGATGATCAAAGAAAACATGAACAACAGATCTCAAAAAGAGCTTCTCAAAAGATCTTCACAAAAGATCTTTTCATTCTAGATATATAATATATAGATAATTACATGGAGAAAAGGAGAAGCAGAGTAATGCAGTAAGAGGGCTGCTGAGAAGTGCTCATACAAACCAACATCTGCTAAAGTACAACCAAAATTATAGAAAAGAAATAAGAAGAAACCAATATGAAAGAAATTCAGAAAGAGGTGTTGCAAAACGCTCCATATTTTCATAGAAAGAGTCCTGCATCTGTATGGGCTAACAGCCCTTTCAGTCTCCAGGTATTGAAGTAAGAAACTGGAAAAATCTTCAATGAGAAAGTATACGCTGTGTCTGGCAGCACATTTGTGCTTCTCCTTCCTAGTGAGCGAGTCTAGTGCCGTTCCCAAGCTCCTCTGTGCTCAACAGAAAACTTGAACTGACCACCCCATAGCTACCAGCATGCTCTGCATATGCTGGGCACCCAGCCCCCCAGCCTGTCACAGAGAATTCCTACAAAAATCTCTTCTAAGGCTGGCTTTTCTTCTTTTATTTAAAGAGAAGTCATTTAATTATAGACTGTCCCAAACCCTCAACAGTACAACAATATATATATAAAAAATCAACAGTAACACACAAATACAGGGGCAAGTATCTCCCCACTGCTCCTGCAGGTCTCTTGGCATCACTTCATGAAGACAAGCACAGCACAATGCAGGCTCTGGATTGCAGGGGATACAAAGGCAGCTAGAGAACCAGGATGTGGGCTGGTAGTAGCAACAAAGACAGTTAGAATGAAGCTTGGGAATTTTCCAGAGAAAGTCAACCATGCACGATTTTTCACTTTGAAGTAAAACACCAAATAAGTGTGGTACATGATGTACACATAAGCGATGCTTGCACATAATAAGATTTCAGTCTAGTGACCAGTGGGGGAAAGTAATTCCAAGGAATAATTTTAGAGGGGAGACAGAGCACAAAAGCCTAGGAGCACTCACAGCTAGGCAAGGTAGAACTGCTTTCCCTGGTGCACTATTCCACCTTAGCAATGTTATAATACATGTGTACAAAGATAACATGTTTGTTACTTAAAGGAGTTGCATAAATCTTCACCGGCTTTGACACAAGACAAACCCCTCCTGGGCACTACCATGAATAGCAGACTTTTGGCAATACAGAATTACAGAACTAAGTTGTGCTCTGGTATAGCCAGTGATGCAGATAAAACAAAAGTCAATTTCATTACAACCTGAGGTAAAATTCAAGCTCTTTTAGATCACAGTAATAGCACAAAGCAGCGTTAACGTATCAAAAATCTGTTTATGAGGCAGTACTAATACTGCATAAAAAGGCTCAGGCCCATGGACTAAGGGTTTACCAGAGTAACCCTGAAGCATTGCCTACACCCGTGGCAAGATGTAACGCATGTTAACCTAGACCTCCAGAAGCATCAGAAAGAAAGGGCAAAAGAAAATTAAGTTACCTTTGTGCAGAAAATGTAAGCACATTCAAATGATGCTTTTAAATTATGCATTACTCCAGCATCCTCCTGGAAAAGCTGGCAGCCCATGGCTTGGACAGGTGCACCCTTTGCTGGGTTAAAAACTGGCTGGATGATCGGGCACAGAGAGTGGTTGTGAATGGTGCCACATCCAGTTGGTGCCCAGTGACCAGTGGTGTCCCCCAGGGATCAGTACTGGGCCCAGTTCTATTCAACATCTTTATTGATGACCTGGATGAGGGGATTGAGTCTACCGTTAGTAAATTCACAGATGACACCAAGCTGGGGGGGAGTGTCGATCAGCTGGAGGGTAGGGAGACGCTGCAGAGGGACCTGGACAGGCTGGGTTGATGGGCTGGGGCCAATGGTATGAGGTTCAACAAGGCCAAGTGCAGGGTCCTACACTTTGGCCACAATAACCCCATGCAGTGCTACAGACTGGGGGATAAGTGGCTGGAGAGCGGCCTGGCAGAGAGGCACCTGGGAGTACTGGTTGACAACTGGCTGAACATGAGCCAGCAGTGTGCCCAGGTGGCACAGAAGGCCGCTTGACTTGTATCAGGAATAGTGTGGCCAGCAGGACTAGGGATGTAATTCTCCCCCTGTACTTGGCACAGGTGAAGCCTCACCTTGAGTACTGTGTGGAGTTCTGGGCCCCTCACTTCAAGAAAGATACTGAAGTGCTGGAGTGGGTCCAGAGGAGAACGATGAGACTGGTGAAAGGACTGGAGGGAAAGTCTTATGAGGAGAGGCTGAGGGAGCTGGGGTTGTTCAGCCTGGAGAAGAGGACACTCAGGGGGAACCTTATCACTCTCTACAACTACCTGAAAGGAAGTTGAAGTCAGGTGGGGGTTGGGCTCCTCTCCCAGGCAGCTAGTGACAGGACGCCAGGGCATGGCCTTAAGCAGTGCCAGGGGAGGTTTAGGTTGGATATTATGGAAAGGGTGATTAGACACTGGAATGGACTGCCTAGGGAGGTGGTGGAGCCACCCCTGGAGGTGTTTAAGGAATGACTGGATGTGGCACTCAGTGACATGGTGTAGCTGATGTCATGCTGTTGGGTCATAGGCTGGACTTGATGATCTTGGGAGGTCTGCTCCAGCTTCAATAATTCTGTGCCAGCAGACAAACTATCTAAATCAATAAAACAGTGTAAATATTGTTTGACTAGCATCAAAGTCTGCAGCCAGCCACCTGCTAGAGCTGAATTTGCTAACATAGCTACAGAAGGGAGGTGGTGAAGGATGGTCAGTGGGGGAGAGGTAATGCACTTCACCAGCACACAGTAGAGAGCATAGTTTCTGCTTGTTAAACATTAAGTGGTGTTAAGGGGAACTGGAGGAGAAATGGAAGGATTGTATCTCTCCTAAACTCCAGTAAAGCTGTGTCTGATTCAAAGGGTGACCAAGCATATGAACTTTGACGTATCTGCATCACTTTCAGCTTTAAAATGTACAGATCATAGAATGTAAAGACATGTATTTCTGAAGATAGTGACTGAGAAGACAAGAACTTCCAGAGTGTCTTTTCCTGTAAGAAATATACAGGATATCAAGAAAAGATTGTACCTCTCTCCCATGAAGACAGGCAAGAGAGCTGAGCAATCCTAAGACACTGTAAAACTGGCTTCCTAGAAATAGCAAGAGAAGCAGAAATGAAAGCAGCTGTGAGAAAGAAACAGTGACAGCAACAGGACCAGATACTGTCTCTTGGCCAACCTCAGCATGAAGAAGTGTGAAATCAGCTCTTGCATACTGCTATCACTTCCAGGCCACACCGTAGAACCTTTACAGTTTTAGAAATCTAGTCTTGGCCTCAATAAAAAAAAAAAAAAATATTCCCCCAAACATGCTTAAACAGGCTAATAAGTGCCACTATATATTCTGACACACTGCTCAGCTAGCTATTCCTTGTGTTTGGCATTAAGACAGTCTCAGTGAAAAGCACCTGTGGGTAAATGGTCTCCTTACTTTTAAGGCAGCTTACAAAAACCTGATTCACTATAGCAGCAATTGTTTAGCCAACATGAAAATCAAGACCCAGCAGAGAAGGCTGACTGGGACAGGCAACATTAACAAACTTAGGAGGAAAGTCTTCAAGACTTTCAAGGCCTGATGTTGCAATCCATGTGGCACTCTTAGCGTCAAATGCATCTGCCTTGTTCACACATGTTCACCAGGAGACAAACCAGACCAAGCAAAAGTAACTTCAAACAAGTTGTTAAGCTGAAGAAATCTTCAGTGCAGATGCTAAAAGCTTGCATAGATTCAAAAAGTGACTTGACAAATTCACTAAAATTAATAATAAAAAATCCATTAAACAGTTATACAGAAATATTCCATCTATAGCTTAGGAAGCCTTCAATTCACAAATCACTGAAGGTGGCAAGCACATTCTGTAGAGTCAGTGTATATGCTTTCCCTTCTCTTATTCTCTACCCTAGGTATCTACTCTTAGCCAGCTTAGGATAGGGTACTGACCTAGATGGACCTGTGATATGACTCAGTATGTCCAGAGGTCTGTTTTTATCAGTTACTTTCAAAGGAAGTAGTAATATATATTTCTCCTTTATCCCTTCAAGAAGGTCAGTGGCCATAAAATAGAGAATTAACCAGAAAGCCTCATATACACAACCCAACTACCTATCTCACAATGTTCTCTTTCATGCAAGCAACATTTTAAACAGCTTTACTGGAAAAATTATTTCCTAATTTTACAGGATCATAGCACTCTTATAATTGAACTTATAAATATGGGGCATTCCCTGTGGAAATTCCTAACGTATATATGAGAGCTTTCCTGTGTTAGCTTACTTCAGTCGCAATATATTTTAGTAGCAGTGCTCAAAACACAGGCAAAATCAAACAAATGTCAAGTTGAAAACTCATCTGATGCAAGGTCATTATTAAACAGCAGAACAAATGATGGAGGTCTGTCTCTCACCATCTTACTAAAGGTCCTGGGTAATCTTAAGTGTCAATCTCTCTGTGGAGGAATTGCAATATCCCACTTTATTTCAGGACACATCCTCACCTCTGGAAGCCTATAAATTGGAACAATTAGAACAAGTGAGGTTTATTTAGACTGCTGTAGCCCATGATCCTCTTTACTTGATCAAATTCTCCACCATGAACACGGGATCCATCTTAAGAGCAGATCCCAGTGGTGTTTTAGAAAGCTGATGTGAACTCCAGCTTTTTAGGTGAGGCAAAGCTGGACATCTGCAAAAACAAAAGAAGCAACCTCTGTAAACTGTCTAGAAATCAGATCAATCTCCCTGTCCAATATTTGCATAACAGGAACCAAAAAAACACCTTGTAATAATAATTTAAGCTTAACAGCTTAGCTGTTCCAAACGTGAACTTTACTGGTCTTAAGCCTGAATTAAACAGGTAGGGTGGGGAATAAGAGGAGAATATAATAAGTAGGATTGTGAGTAACAGAAGTAAGAAAAACAACAACAAAACAACAAACAAAAAACAGTGCTTCCAAGTTCAACTGAGCAGCAGAACTGAGGCTCATTTAATGGCAACATCAGCTGCAGGCACTCAGCATCTCTCACTGTTTTACAAACATCATCTGCTTCCAACACACAATGCCAATTATAAAAATGAAATCCCACACATTAACACAAAACAAAACACTATTAATTTTTGTAGAAATAAGTTGTACCGTGCATTAGCACTCTGTAGAAATGCATATGACAGTACAGGAAACAAGCTGATTTAAAAAAATACAGTGCACTGGACTAACAGTCCCTAAGCCCTGGAATACATCATACCTCCTGCTGAACTGGAAACAGCAATTAAAAACAAGTCATGTGCTGTTGGGGTAGGTCTGACAACAGGAGCTCAAAAGGTTCTGAATTGTTCCTTGAAGACATGCATCTTCCTTCACTGCCTGCCTCTGCAACCCCTGCTTCAAGAGCAGGCTCAACTCCTAGCAGCTGTGGCTTAAAGTCTCCTCTGTGACATATTCTTCTCATAGGCACGCAAGGGCCTCAGCCCTAGAAATTCTGGATTTGCTATTCCCAGCATTTCATTTCTGTAAAAAACAAAACATCTAAAGGTGAAGTTGCAAGATACTGGGACTGTTTTTTACCTTCAAAAGGTTTATGAACATTAAGGAGTGATGTAGCTATGACTGGGGAAAACAAACAACAACAATAAAACCTCTCAAAAGCCTCAATCAAGACAGGTCTGGATTCTCTGCTAATACAAGGCTGCACTGAACAGAACATACATAAATATATTAAATATGATAACAGATGCACCTTGACAACATTATTATGGCTACCTGATTGCACAGCCAACTGAACATATTATTGCCTGCACAATGACTTAAAAGCAATAGTATACGACCTAAGCAAAACCCCCAAATACAAAATTTCATATTGCCAGAGGCTGTATTCGCAGACATTACAGAGAAGTCAGACACACCAGTGATTTCTGAGCCAAAACCACCTATCTACAGGGAGAATCAGCACAGTGAATTAAGACAACAGATCATCAGGAACACACCAGATATGCACTTCTGCATTACTGGCAGTTTATGTGATGCTAATCCTCTCCTACTGCAAATAAACCAGAGGTAAAACTGGCAGGAAGCAATATGTCTGTAATGTCTGCTCAATGTTAGTGAAAAAGTTTTTTTTCCCTACTGAACGTGCCTCTTCTGTTTTCCTGTGGAATACGGTAAATCCATGTCACCATTTCTGCTGGCTGTGGATATTTGCCTGCGCAGGTGTAGCTCTCTGAATTAACTATTCCAACAGATCTTGGATTTTCTGCCCCTTGAAGCAGCTGACAAACATGGTGGACCAAATAATCACCACTTCGCCACAGCAGCAAAGCTAAAAAAAACAGGGAGCAGAAGAGTTTGAAAGTCCTGATCCTGGACCAGTTTGTTCAGTTGATCCTTAGGCAATGCAAAGTGTCCCCCAGGCAAGTCCTCTTCCTGCAGAGTGCTTTTGTGGGGAGCCTGTTGTTCATCTTCCTTCAAACATGGCCACTTGAAGTTGTTTTTTTACAGCTGTGGTGAACAGCATCTTCCTCGAATCCTTATTCTTGGAGAACAGTATTTTACCTTGAATAACTGACTCTGCCATTCAACAAACTGATAACATCTGCTGCTCAACAGTCTTATATGTAAGCTGTTATATTAGGTTATTAAAAAGCCCCCAGCCTGAGATCAATAATTTTAAACCTGCATTCCAGGGAAAACAGTGCTCATCTTATCCATTCAAATAATTTTACAATAGATGCAGTCACCATACTTATCAAGGACTAAAACTTGTCAAAAAAATATTCAGAGGTTAAGAACGTAACAGTAAGTTCCTGATCAGAGATTTGGTATTTTGAGTCAAATTCTGGAAGACAGGGTATTTTGCAGGCAGGGAAAAAATGACATATTTAGAGATTTGCCATGTAGACTTCATGTTGCCATGCACTTTCTGAAATGTAATAAAAATTAGCATAAGTGGGAAACTGCCATTTGCATCCCATCTCATACACCCTATCAGACTAATTAAGACTAAGTGGGACAAAATTTTTGTGGTTTTTAAGCCCACTACTGATCATAGCATTCTGTTTGTAATTACACAGAAGGGATTTCCTGAGATTGACAAAAATGCTTTATCATGCCAACTGTTAGTCACTTAAATTATCTCTCTACAGCTCTTCTGTAACTATTTTTCCCATTGTTGTAAAAAAAACTTTCCCTCCTCACTGGAACACGCTCAGGGGAGCACGTCCAACCTTCCTCTGCCCTCTGCAAATCTACAGTTTCTTCTCTGATCTGCAGCCTCACCATTTTTTAGTTTGCAGACAGCTGATGACTTGCCTGAAGGTGATGTCCTCATGGCTGACCCACTTCTTCTACCCTTGGGAAATCCCAGTGCATTCTCAACCATATTCAATGGTTCCCTGAGCTTTCTTTTCAAAGACAGAAGTCCTCAGAGGTATAAAACTTGGTTTTAGCCTGGAAGCTCAGATTTCATTGTTATTTGAAGGATTTAGAGTTCTAGAGGAATATGTTTCCTTTATGTTTTAATATTGAAAGATAATATTAACAAAGAAAACAATAACATCAAGGCAGATAATGGCTGTGGCCTACACCTATTTCTCTCTGTGCCCAAACATCCCAGAAAGATATATGAAAACTTGTATATGCAAGCAAAGTCTAATTTCTTTTTGCACTGCTGTGTGAGTTGGTTTCCAAGGAGAAATGATGTTACTAAGATTACGGAAGAGTTTTACCAGTTGGTCTGGACTGCCTCTATATAAGGCATTTCCACATATGCCAAGGATGCCATGTAGTTCACAACTGTCAGTATACACGTGCATTCTCCCGGCCCATGCAAATAATTGTTTGTGATCCGTAAGCTTTCCTGTCTGTTGAGTGAAGCAGTTCTATGATGTAGGCATGGGTCTTCTCATTCTGCTATCAGATCTTACACCAGCTTGTTGTGCTTGACAGAAAAATCCCTTGAATATTACTCCCAGAGAAAAAAAAATTAAAAATACTCAAAATATGTTCTTCAGGACAGATTCACTGTAAATAAACCATATTTGTACTTTGATCTTTGATTTGCCAGTGCTATGCCAGGTAACTGGATCCTGAGAATTTCCTATTACAGAACACAGATGGTCAGAATTTGTTTCTATAAAAAAGCATCATAAGTCTTATGTCATATTTGAATGTAAAAATAATTTTAATTCTATTCATAGCTGTAATAAAGTAACGGAAAACTAAATTTTGTACCTGAGCTGGCTAAAGCTCGTAACAATTTTTCAATAATCTCAACCTGAAATGGGTAATTGTGCATTCTGTGCTCCACTTGCCAGAGTAAGCTGGCTACCAGCAAGTGCTTCTAATAATACTCCACAGACAGAACAATTACTGGTCCAAGTCCAGCCTAGGATGTTTGGATGGGGAAACAATATATATCATTTCACCACAATCAGAAACACAGTTAGCAAGTTTAAAGAAAATCTGTTTTGCAAAAGCAGCAACAACCACACTAAAAATACCAGCTTCTGAATTGCCACCAAACCTGAAAATAGGCAGCAGAGACCTATGCGATCAGAGAGTTCTGAGTCCTAGAACCCAAATGCCTCCTGCTATTTCCTCCATTTCAACTGTCACAAGAGAGAAAATACTTGACTACCTGCCCTTTGCATTTGCACCTTTTACATTTTCAGTTTTTTCCCCATTAGCTCAGTGGACAAAGATCCCTAAACCTCATACTGCTTCATGAGCAACCACTCCTGATTTCCTCCAGACGTGAAGAAAAAGTGCATCTTCCACAAAACGCTTCTTAATACAACCAAATTCATGACATCTATGAATGAGTAAGTCACACAGGTCATGCATACAGAGCACAGCATTGCTACAGACTGAAGGAGAAAAAAAAAAAAGGGAGGCAATTCTGTTCTTGCCTACAACTGGGGAGAGACAGAGGAGTCTAGTAAAGGGCCAGCACTAATGCTTTACAGTCACTAAAAGAGCTGGAGCTGAAAAAAGGCTGAAAGATGCCTTCTAACCACCTGAAAACAAAGCTCTTTAAGCACATATCTTATCCAAAAGGCATACTGAAAAGCAAATGTAGTGTAGCAGTATCTCCCTATGACGAAAATTCAAGAAGCTGAAGGGCTCTCCCATTCTAGCTCATCTTCTGCTAGAAGCTGAAGCCTGACTGCAAATTAGTTTTGCACGGGAGTTTTCCTTAAGGACAGGACCTAGAATGAGGGAGATACTAGATTCTAGATCTCTTGCTCTTTTCTGACCAAAGCTGGGCACCCTTAAAAAAGCATGCTTTACCTACTGCAAATTTTTCTCAAAACAAAAACAATTACCAATAAACAAAACCCACATTTTTGGATGCTTAGACACTAATGAATGGAAGTTGAGAAACAATGGAAGCACTGTTATACCATGTTATCTACATTCCCTCCTCCCTAAAGCCTACAAACGGATCCTCGATACACAACTTCAGGCTCCTGGTTAGCCAATCTAAAAACCTACCTGCAATGAAGAGAAACAGTTCCCCTCTCTCCTGTCAGCTCTGAACTCCTGCACGCAGGATTCCACCGTGGGCCAGTTCAGTGACTTGTACCAGCAGACAAACTATTCTTCTTCCTAATAAATAAGGTTAATTCCTTGGCTTAGAGCTCCTTGAACTGCTTCATTGTAGGGTCAGTCAAATTCAAGTGCCAGTGCAATGGAGGAGCGGTACCTCAGATCCATTTCAGCTTCAGTCAAGCTGCCCTCCATGTTCATCTCCACGGCAGGAAGCCCTCGGCCTTCCATGAAATCACAGGATTCAGTCACTTCTGCTTAAAAGCAGTGGAGTAACTCTGCCTGAGGCTCACTTGTTGTGTTTTTTTTTCAAGGAAAGCAAAATTTAAAGAAACCAGTTAGTTTCAATAATTTACTTGTATAACTCCTAAACTAGTAAATTTGAGAGTCTAATGCAGCTAGATTCTGTTTAAATAATTCAAGATGTAATTAAACCACAAAGCTCTAAGTCTCCTAACACAATGTCACCACAAAGGTGACTTCAGTTCTTTGAATGAGGTACTTCAGAAAGCAAGTGGCAAGCAACTTTCTTTTCTTCATTAAATGAGGGAAACAAAACACACAATTTAATGGAGTATACAATCAAAAGCAGCACTGCACTGATGCCTATATAAAAGTGTAAGACAGCTACACTGTCCCCTTGTTTGAGTGAGCAGATGTATCAAGAATTTAATCTGTACATCAAGATGACTATGAATTTCCTAGTCCCTAACTGTAGAAGTGAAATAACAAGTTATGCTGAAAGACAAGGAAAACAACAGAACTACCTGCTGACTGCTCTCCACTTCCCCTGAAAAGGCTGGAAGCTGGCAAGCAGGCAGCAGCGCAGCAGAAAGGTGAGATGACTGTAGTCTGCTCCAAGTGCTGCTACCTACCTCTGAACAGATGTATGCACATCTCATGGTCCTCAGAAGCAACATACTGATTTCTCACGGTATGAATGAATGAACTGCATAAACCAGGGTTTGGGTAGGGACAAGATAAGAACTTCACGTAGGTTCCTACCTTCAGACTACACTCCTACTTAAGGAGGGGAAAATACCTTGTGGCACTAGGTCTTAGGATGACTACCAATGACCCTGTTGGTGAAACCTCCTCACTGGATGGCACTATCCCATCCTCCTGCACCAGTAATACCCACCCACTGAGCAGAGGAAAAGGAAGGCTGCAAAGGCAACTCAGATACCTGGCAGGCAGCTGAATTTGAGGTGAAAGGACAGCATGGCGACCTGCCAGTTAAGTGCAATAGTGGCCTAGCAGGTGCTGGGAGGCAGATTCTTGTGAAGAACGAATTGAGGCGTGGCACGATTGAGGTCTACACAACCAACTTCCACATGGAGAAGGTGAAAAATAAATCACTGTTCATCACCTTTTCCAATGTGTTAAGGAAGCAGCAGCAGGCAATTCTAGCAGGTGGCATGTCTGAAACAAATGCAAAGCACACAGGAGTTGTGCAATGCACTGCTGCAAGACACAGTGGAGGTTAGCATTTACACCAAGTACAAAGAACTGGAGAAATTCATACCAAAAAACCCCCAAAAACCAGGAAAAACAAAACAAAACCAAATCACCCCAAAACCAGCCAGTGGAGGACAACTGAATATGATAACAAAAACTTCTGACCCTCCCCAGCCCCCTGCCAAAAATAACTGAACAGAAAGCAATTGAGCACTAAGAGATTACTGCAGGAAAATGGCACTGCCTACTGCCTCCAACCTCCAGCTCCCCCTGGTCATTCAGCGCTGGTCAGGGTCACAGGTAGCATGTCAGGTGGTATAATCCACAACAGCCATTTGTGTATCACCCCACAGAGAAACTGACAAGCATGATCAATATGGCTTTCAATGGTATGAAGGCCAAGAATGGTAGCCTGGATGAAATCCCAAGTTCTGTAACCTCTGATGCAGGCTAGGGAAAAAATGGCAGCGTTTTAGAAGAAACACCCCCCCAATCCCCTTCCAAGAAACAGTTTTGAGGGGATGTGATATTCAAATGGAGCCCAGAAAAACAAAACAGATTAAACAGATCTCAGAAGTAAGGTGGCGAACTAGGATGCATGGATTCAAGGAAGAACATGGATGTAATGTTGCTTTAGTGTGTACTACCGCAGCAACAGTGATTTCTGATGTTCTGCAACAGCACAGATGGGCTGTGCCTTTAGGAAACAGGCAGCAATGGAGAGCTTCAGTTTCCTCATGGAGATCAGGACATGGCATCAAGATGAAATTTTAAATAGTAACTTTATAACTCAACATTAACTCAACTTTGCTAAGTAAGAACAGAAATATATAATTTCTCTTTTTTTTTTTTAAAAGAAGGCTTTAGCCAGTGCAACTTCTGCTTGGTCCTTTATTGCTTGATTTTAATTCTAATTCAGTCATTGCACAAACAAAAAGTCTTTTAAAAATAGAAGGTCTGCACAGAAGAAGCAAACAGCACAAATTCTTCCAAGTTAAATATATATTTTTTCTGGATTATTTTAAATAGATGAAGCAAATTTCTACAGATAAAAACTACGTATTTTCCACACATATCTGACCAGAGGCCAGTCTGCTGGATGACAGACAAACAAGAAATAAAAAGGCTGAATAGAGAAAAGATAAGAAAGATGATGCCAAGGATTTTTGGCTGTTGTTTATTTTAAAGAGGTGTGCAGAGGATCTGGAAAATCAGAGTCTTACTTCCATGCCAGACATGTTCAGAAAACTGAAACTGAAAAATAAAATTAACTGGCAGGCAAGGGGGGAGAAGTCATGATTTACAAACCTATTAAGAAAAGCAAGGTGCTTTTAGGAAGACTCAACAAGCACACATACAGGGCCATCTCACTCATAACAGTGTCTCTGGAAAGCCAAAACCTTCTGGTGTGGTACCAGATCAAAGGCCTTAAAAATTAAGCTGTCCTAGGATAAAACTAAAGTTTCTCAAAAACCAGTAACCGGCTAAAAGAGAGGAAAACACACAGGAATGCATAGCTAGGTTTCAAAATAGAGTGCTGTTATCAGTGAAGTGACACACCTTGTGTACATACAAAATTATTCAGGTTAACAAGAAGACCGAAAAACTGCAGACTGCAACACCAAGAAGGGCATAAGCAGGGCAAGCACGTTATAGATGTCCTCTTAGCCTTACCCAAAGCATCACCTCTTGGTCACATGCAGAAAAAGGGATGGAGCGATACGGGGTTTTGGCCTGAGCAGTTGGGTTTGTAATCCTATAAACAAAACCTTTTCACTAGAAAACAACTTCTCCTTATCTCTTTTGCAATCTTTTCGTATTTGATTGGTATACCACCAAAGTTTTCTACACATACAGCCTCCAGGCTGATGGTGAACCTCCAAACGTTTACTGTCACACGGACAGCAACGAATCCCCTTCCATCTGTCACGGCTGACACTAACCCTCTTTCTTAAGGCTAGGTGGCCCCATTTCTCCAGAGAAGAGGAAATCCACACCCATGAGTGTTCTCTCTGCTTTCCATCGTACCTAGACAGCTGGAGTCAGCCCATGATCTGCAGTTTGTTCCTTTCATATTGTTCACCAATTAAAGATGACAAGGCTTGACACCAAAAGGAAAGGGTTTCCAAGCACATCTTATTTGATTACGTCTATAGCCCATCACGCTGTCAACATCTTCCTTCTCAAATACAAAAAAGACCCTTTTTCATGTAAGCATCTCTTGTATAGTGATGAAGACCTAATGGAAAACAGTGTAGAACAGAGTAAGACCAAAAGGGATTGTGAGTCAGATAAAAAAAGCTAGTGCGGCAATTGCCCCCGCATTGAGTCCAATATACCGTTGTATCTCCTGGTCTCCCAAAAAAGGAAAAGTCCATGTGAAAAAACACTTGATACATTGAGTTCCAAGTCACATTGCTAATTGCTAGATTATTCCCATATTTTCTGGGATAACTGTTGTGAGTCTCAACAGAGCGACACAGAGGCTGCATACAGGCACTGTTGTGGAGAAGACCAAAAGTTGGTCTGACATGGAGGACTGCCACTGCCCCACCTGTAGCTGGTGAAACCCTTACAGGCAAGGGAGTCTCAGTTTGGGTTCAGATGCACGGTGTAAAAATCACGTCATCTCCCTCACCTTTCATTTCTCCTCCTAACAATTCAATAAACATCCAACAGATTCTCCCATTCTTCCTCTGCCCTAGGGAGGGAGGTCCCATACTGACCTTATTCCTCTCTCCCAAAGCAATCTTAACATCTATTCCAACTGGATGGTGTCTCACAATGACGTTTAAGGGGATTTCAGGATGTTTCAGAGGAATACTCACTTTGTAATTATTTTTGATGGAAGAAAGGGAGGAAAGCTCTAGTTGTGTCCGTTGTGTATCTTCAGTAAACTAGCAGAGCTTGAACACCCTTTTAGCAAATACTTCCGCAATCACTCCAGCAAATATTGGGCTGTGCCTTACTATGTTTAAAGGAGAGGATGCCAACAAACCCTTAAAAATGAGGGAACAGTTTACAAAGCCCTTGAGGGCATATTCCTCTATAAAGCCCCACTTCTGCCCTGTTTTCCCGGACCCGTCTGATCATTCCTGCTTTGGAAAACAACTGCTTCCATTGGAGGACAGCTTCATGCTGCCTGTAGAGATATGCTTGCCTTCACTACCAAACATCGGGGTTGGGATGGAGAGCGAAAGGGAAGGAAATCCCCACATGGGCAATGAGCACTTCATTAGCACCAACCCTGAGGTGAAATAGACTTCCCACTACCAGAAACACTCCTTTCTGAAAGACTAAGGGCATTTATGGGGAGCTCACTTTCCTCTTGCTAACTATTCCATGAAAAAAGGGTTAGGCAGGTATCCCCAAGACTACTTCTGGTAAAATTGTTCTACAACAGAATGATAAGTTCAGTGGTTTTCATTGTCAGAGAAGAGGAACTTTGCCCACTTCTGAAGGAATGAGATTACCATAAAGCACACAAAAGCACACAGAAGTAACAACAGTGGATACTACATAAACCATTCATGAGCATCACACCTCAGAAGTTTCTGATCCCACATGCATCAGTATGAGAATGCTTGTAACAATTGGGTGCTTGGGTGATCACCAGCACACAAAGGAAAAAAAGCCAAAACATTAACACATAATTCATAACGTGCCCCTCTCATACTGACAGAGTCTCAAAAGAAGTCACCAAAATGTGGTGAATAAGTACCAGTGAGACAGTGCGGATGCACACTGCCCTTTGGTCACAGCACCTGCATAGGCACAGCACCTATAACTGTTAGTGTTGAAGGAGCATTAGCACACCCTATCTCACACACAACACGAGGCTAAATTTCACTCATATAAAGAAAAAGTTCTCAGGCTGAAAATCTCTGTTGTGACTCACTGAGAAGTTTGTTGCTCTAAGGTAGCATTTTCAGTGACAGTACAAGGAATATAAGAAAATTCACGAGCAATGGTAAAATTAGGAAATCCTTCCTTCTATCAACCAAACTGTCTACACTTTCTCCTTGCAAGCCTAAGGAATTCGAAAATACAGAAGAAAGATTTTAATATACAACTGGTTTGGACTGCTCAGAACATGCTACCAACAGGTACTGAAATCCCCACCCCTCAAAAAATGCTGTGGGTCTTGAACTTGGCATGCAAGTATTTCAGCAACGCTGATGGAGTGGCAGCATCACTCCAGCACTTCACATAGGATAGTGGCTCCTCGTTAAATACAAGATGGGCTTCAAGGTCATGGTGTTCATCTTGAAAGTTCTCAGCGGGTCAGACCCAGATCACTGAATACCTCCTCTCCCAGTATGCAGCGAAAGCACAATGACTACAGTCACATTCACCAATATACACGTAGGCATCACGAGTACTGAAGACACAATGGCAGGAGACTTCAAACTAAAAAGCTGCAGAAGACACAGCAATGCACACAGGAGTAAAATGTCCCACCTCATGAAAGCCAAAGAGAAGAAACTCTCAGTCTCCCGCCTCAAGCCCAAATAGCAAAGGGTTATCCCAAAATAACACAATGAAAATGCTCCCTCCCCAAAAGCCTCTATAAAATGGGCTGGTTTCCTAGCATTCGGCTACACGGGCACCTAGTGACACTGGAAGGATGCTCGCCCGGGCGGCAGTCTCGCTGAAACGACTGACATCCTCCGTAGGTTCACCTGACGCGTCTATGCAGGCCTCGGCCCGGCTGTCCGGCACAAGGCGGCCCACTGCCTTCACACCTCGGCTCCCACCCCGACACCGGGGCCGGGCGGGCGGCGGAGCCATCCGGCACCACCCAGCAAGACCATTCCCTCCTCGGTGGGGCCTTGCAAGGCGCGGCGGACGGGGCACTACTGCTCAGGCCGGCCGCGGCCCCACACGGCGCTGCCGGGGCCCTGCGAGGACAGCGCCCGACCCCTCCCC